>JAJAGP010002988.1:0-84026 GCA_025084515.1 Ancistrus triradiatus
ATATGGAATCTTAGCATGTTTCAGTAACCAGATGCAACTCTATTTGTTAGTTCAGCTCACAGCAACTCCTTGAGAGACACAAACCAATAACAGCCCAGAGCGTGCTGGTTATTAGGACACATCCTGTCCTCGTTTGTTTGGTAGTATACAGAGGAGGCAGTGACAAAAATGTTCAACATTATTTATATAGAACTGGTTTGGATTATGTGCAACAGACACTAGGGTTGAGTACTGTTTGTATTTTATCGATTCTGATTCCCATTCTGGTTCTTGTCAATTCCAAGTTTAGATTCCAAAATGGTAAACATTACTTATCACCAGCAGGAACTGAAAGTTTGGTGCTCCCAAGTCATTGTTTTATTACATTAAGCTTTGTTCAATAAAGCACTTTAGACTCTTCCAGTCAATGCAGCATTTGAATCGGAACCGGTTTTTGAAACCCAACCCTGATGATGACTGTGCAAAGCAACTTTTCCAAAACATGCAGAGAAAAAATTGGCATGGCTGGTAGAACCAGAACAAATCAGTTCAACCACCTAAAAAGGAAGCACCCAAATAGTCTGTCCAGAGTGCAGGTACCACATGTACTGCAACAGTGGACATTCCATAGACGTAAGCACTGGAAAGATCACTGATGTGTATTTACCTGGCTGAACATGAGTATTTTAAGCAACTTCGATAACAGTTAATCCTGGTCGCCAAGTCGCAAATGTTTAACATCAGAAGAACAGCAGTTCTGATGTACACACAATGCAGAGAGATCACTGATTCCAAATTAACAACATCCCACTTTTTGGCCTCTACTAGTGATTTATGGTCTAGGCAGACAGCAATACACTGGTATCTCGATTCTGGACCACCTTGGAACTCTGTCGAATAAGGTTCTTTCACATTTTGACTACAAAAATTTGTCGGCTCTCGTCATTTGCTCAGTACTCGGCGCACTTGCTTAAACTTGTAGCAGAGTCGCGTGACTTCTTTCAGCCAAAACTCGATTCATGATTCGGTACATACAGATTCATATTCACAATAACTTTTGCTCAGTCAAGATCTCTGCTGTGTTTGTTTTCTTCTTTACTTTTACATCTACAGCACTGCATACTTGGTGCAAATAAGTCTCCAAGGGTCTTAAAAGGATTTTGCGGATAAAAAAAAGTGAGTGAGTATCCTAAAAAGGTTAGTTATAAAAGCCAACCAAAAGGAAAACAACTGAACTGAATCCACCAGAACACAAACTGCGTTGACAGTACGCTGAGCTCACTGGACTCATGCACATGCAGTGTGGTCACTAATCATGCCTGAGGGAGGCACATGGCATCAGATTCCTCTGCAAAAATCTGCTTATACGAGCAGCACAAGAACGCCGGAAATCAGTGCATGACATAATCAATATATTTATTACAAGGTGTATGAGAGGGCTGTGTGTTAGCGGGCCCAAAACAAAACCGCAATGCAAGTACAACCACGAAGTCTGATGTGCGAGCACGTCTTTAAAGTACCATGGTGATGAAATCGTCCTCGGGGGCGTTTCGTTATGAAGCACAGTGTGAGTGTGAACCAGCAGGGAAGGGGGACAAGTACATAAATTAGTTTGTTTGATGTACTCCGTTCGCAAATTGGTCTTTAAAACAAACATGCAAAAGTAAAATAACAAATTTCATGGATTATAACCCAGCCAAAAAAATGATAATGATACTTTTGATGGGTCACCCACCCCTATTCTTAAGGACAAATATAAAACCAAATCGCAAAATTAGATCTTGAACATAATTTTTCAATACTCTACTGCTCACGTCCTGTTTTATCTTCTTTCACAGACCTCACTGGTCATTTCTCTCACCATAAATTTCTGAACGCTGACAGGGAAGGTCGCAGAGTAGAGCAGAATCTGACGATTTCTGTCCAAGAAGCTGATGATTTCCTCAATGAGAATGACAAAGTCCTGAGAGAGCAACTTGTCTGCCTAAAATATGAGGTATAATGTCAAGGAGACACAAAAATTAGTACAATAAAGTGTTTGTGCTTAATAGGAATTAGCACTATAACCATAGCATAATTCTGTTTTTCCCCATTTTTAACCCCCTGCTTATACTGGTCAGAGTCGTGGTCTGGAGCTCATCCCGGAATTGACAGGGCACAGATGAGCATCTATCCTGAATTGAAGCACCAGGGATAATCCCCCTACCCACCAAGCTTCTCTTCCCCAGATACTGTGGGACTGTGGTAGCCTAGCGGTTAAGGTACTGGACTCTGGACCAGAAGGTCCAGGGTTCAAATCCCACCTCTGCCAAGCTGCCACTGTTGGGTCCTTGAGCAAGGCCCTTAACCCACAATTGCTTGGATTGTAAGATTGTATCAATTGTAAGTCGCTCTGGATAAGGGCGTCTGATAAATGCTGTAAATAATAAAAATACAGCTACATCAACACAGTGATGGTCTAGCAAACTGCTCCTGAGGCACCCAGACTCCCTTAGCATATATTTAGTTCTCTTCACCTTCACAGTGTTACCAGTGCTCTAGTTCTCCAATTAAACAATTACATGATCACTGTTTACAGCTTTCTCAATCTATGACTTGTGTAATGAAACCTACCTCATCCATTACCATCATTTGGACTTTACTGACTTTAGCCACACCTTTCTTTATAAGGTCTAGAATCCTGCCTGGGGTGGCAATCACAACATGCACTAAAGAAAGAACAAAAAGACACAAAATAAATAAATGACAACAATCAAAACGGCACAGATCGCTGTCATCTTAAAAGCAGGTCTGCAGTTATTTATGGGTTTGTGCATTTCCACAAAGCCATCTCCAACTCTACAGTGATCAACAGCCAGAGGAACAGACACTTACCAGTCTCATCTAAACGCATAATGTCATCCTTTAGGCTGGTGCCACCAGTGGTGGCCATAATCTTTACTCCGCCCATGTGTTTGCTCATGCTGATACTGATTTGGCTCAGCTGCAGAGCCAGTTCACGTGTTGGCACCAATACCATGGCTAGAAAAGAACAAAAAGTAACAATTTTTCCATAAATTTAAGTCACTTTCTCCTAGGGGTGGGTGATATGACCAAAATCTTCATCACAGTTTACGTAATTTTATATGAAGGTAACGTTGTAATCTTATGTCACAATATAGTAATTTTGAAAGAAAATACATTTTAAAATGGTAAAAATAACCATTTTGGTTAATATAATGAATGAACACATCTCTACTTGAAAACCACCTAATCAGGTTATAATATAGTGAGTGTTTACATGCAATTAATAACCTGATCACTGGATTTCTTCAGTTATCTGATTATTCAAGTGGTTATGTAAACAGCAGACTCCGATCTAGAAATCAGGTTTTAAAAAAAATCAGAGAGAGAGAGCAGGAACCTTTGTAACCTATGTGAACCTTTGCTTTCAGTATCTGGTGTGACCCCCCTGTGCAGCAATAACTGCAACTAAACGTGTCCTGTGACTGTTGATCAGTCCTGCACACCGGCTTGGAGGAATTTTAGCCCATTCCTCCATACAGAACAGCTTCAGCTCTGGGATGTTGGTGGGTTTCCTCACATTAACTGCTCACTTCAGGTCCTTCCACAACATTTCAATTGGATTAAGGTCAGGACTTTGACTTGTTCCTTCCAAAACATTAACTTTATCCTTCTTTTAAAACATTCTTTGTGGTAGAATGACTTGGTGTGCTTTAGGGTCGGTTGTCTTGCTGCATGATCCAACTTCTCTTGAGATTTCAGTTCATGGACAGATGTCCTGACATTTTCCTTTAGAATTCTCTGATATCATTCAGAATTCATTGTTCCACCCAATGATGGCAAGCCGTCCTGGCCCAGATGCAGCAAACACAGGCCCAAACAATGATACTACCACCATCATGTTTCAACAGATGGAATAAGGTTGTTATGCTGGAAATGCAGCGTTTTCCTTTCTCTCCAAACAGAAAGCTTTTATTTTAAACCAAAAAGTTCTGTTTAGGTCTCATCCGTCCACAAAACATTCTTCCAATAGCCTTCTGGCTTGCCAACGTGATCTTTAGCAAACTGCGGCCAAGAGCAGTAATGTTCTTTTACCCGGTCTGGAGAGGAGTAATGTTCAGTGGCTTTCATTAACATTAGCCAATGTGAGAGAGGCCATCAGTTGCTTAGATGTTACACTGGGGGTCCTTTGTGACCTCGCCAAACTATTACACGCCTTGCTTTTTTTGGAGTGATTTGTTGGTCGGGCCACTCCTGGGGGGAGGGTAACCACTGGTCTTGAATTTCCTCCATTTCGTGCACAATCTGTCTGACTGTAGATTGGTGGAGTCCAAACTCTTAGAGATGGTTTTGTAACTTTTTCCAGCCTGATGAGCATCAACAACTTCTTAGGTCCTCAGAATCAGAAATCTCTTTTGTTCGCACCATGATACAATTCCACAAACGTGTTGTGAAGAGCAGACTTTGACAGATCCCTGTCTTTTAAATAAAACAGGGTGCCCACTCACACCTGATTGTCATTCCATTGACTGAAAACACCTGACTAATTTCACCTTCAAATTAACTACTAATTCTAGAGGTTCACATACTTTTGCCACTCACTAATATGTAATATTGGATAATTTTCCACAATACACTAAATTACAAAGTATAACATTTGTCTCATTTGTTTAACTGGGTTCTCTTGATCTACTTTTAGGACTTGTGCGAAAATCTGATGTTTTAGGTCATATTTATGCAGAAATATAGATAATTCTAAAGGGTTCACAAACTTTCATACACCACTGTAAAATGACCTATATCGTGACATGAAAATTGTCATATCACACCACCCTACTCCAGAGCATCAGATATATTGATCAATGCATTAAGTGCAAGAGTTAATCAGTGATTTACAGGAGTAATGTCAGCCTAACATTAACCTGTCTTGTCCACCCTATTTTATGCTTGCGTCGATGCCAGTTTTCATTCTAAAGAGTAAACCTCCTTCACTTAACAGCAGCCAGTTAGTCTCTGTGTTTGAGTACATCACAGTAATTCAACTGTAAGATTTTTAACCTGTTATGTTTTAATTGTAGTCTGCATGCCCTATCTGGTGTCTGTGAAGTGTCCTTAGTAGAGAGAGAGACAGAGAGAGAGACAGGTGCCCCATGATGGACTATCTAGGCTTTGGGATTAATTTCTAATGGGAACTTATGTTAAGGTGGAGACTGGCCACCATAATGACATTCACATTTTCAGGTGTGCAGACTTGAGCCAGTGATGTAAAATATGTGCTAGAACAAGAGCCTTGCCCACAGGAAGCAGAGATGGAGGGCATAACAAAAATAATCATTGACTAATTGAAAAATAATCGACAGATTAGTCAACTACCAAATGAATCGTTAGTTGAAGCCCTAGTTTATAGGCACCACAAATATGGACAGAACACACTTAATCCATATAATTAAACAAAATGGACATGCATTATTACCTTGAATATGATCTTTTTTTAGGTCAACCCTCTCTAGAAGAGGAATGAGGTAGGCTCCACTCTTCCCTGTGCCATTCTTAGCCCGGGCTAGGATGTCCCTGCCTGACAGAGCAATAGGAATGCTCTCCTCCTTCAAAAATAAGTAGGATTCATCAATAAACACACGAGTCATTATTCTATGCTGGGACATACTGATACCACAGTGGACCGCTGGAAAAAGCATATAGGGACACCTAAAAACTCATGCACCACAGACATGACACTGTATTACAGATACTGTAAGGTTTTCTTCTGAAGAAGACTGATATTACAAGGTAAGAGCTGGAACAAGATAAACATGATAATCCTGTAAATGGTAATGCATACAGCATTAATGCCTAAGATAGCATCAAGTGATAGAGTTGGAGTTGAAACAGAAGCGTATGCTATTTACCTGGACAGGAGAGGGCTTCTCCCAACCCATTTCAAAGATGCCCATCAACAACTCACGCTTAAGGCAATAATCTTCAAATTCATTACCCTTGGTTGAAGTCACATCCTGAAAGAGTATCCATATTCATTAATGATGAATAACAGGTTTTTTCCTTCTTAAAATTGAATTATCTATTTATTACAACAAAGCACTTTGTTTTAAGAAGTGCATTTTACATAAGGAGCATGATAAGAAATGATAAACCCTAATAGGGACCACACAAGGGTTTTCAAAAGCTTTGGCAACAAAAATTTCAGATAACTGAAAAATTTCAACAAATAAATTACAACCCTAAATTGGGAAGGTATGGAAAATGCAAATTAAAAAATATATGCAGTTTTCCTTGCATTTCCTTTGACTTTTATTTCATTGCTGACAGTATGAACCCAAGATATTTAAGTTTTTGTGCTGGTCAACTTCATTTCATTTGTTAATAAACATCCATTCCTGCATTTCAAGCCTGCAACACATTCCAAAAAAGTTGGGACAAGTGCAATTTAGAGCTAGTAATGATTATAATCATGATATGATACAAATGCAATAGGAGGCACAGGAGGCAACTAGGATGGACCATCACACAGTTGAGCAGTATTGCAGGTCTTTTTTAGGAAGAAATAGACCAAAACTTCCTGACCAAAAACACAGACCATCCAGACTGTAATCAGCAACAAGTTCAAAAGCCAAGGTCTGTCATGCTATGGGTTTGGGTAAGTTCCCTTGGCCAAGGCCATTTACACTTCTGTGATGACAGCATTAATGCAGAAAAGTGCAATTGTAAAAAGTAAATTGTTCCTGTCCCAACTTTTTTGGAATGTGTTGCATGACTGAAATGCAGGAATGGATGTTTATTAACAATTTAATTGAAGATGACCAGAAGCAAAACTGAAATATCTTGGGTTCATACTGCCCTCAAAAAAATAAAAGGAATAATTATGGCCATGACATAATGCAAATACCTGTTAAGGTATGTGTTATTATGTGCATTTATTCTTTATATCTACACCTGTGTGTGTGATTGCGCGTGCGTGTGTGTACATACACATACACGCTACTATAATTCCCAAATTTCCCTGCAGGGATCAGTTTAACAGCACCGTAGCTTGGTTCAAAGAAGTTATGTATTTTTTTGTTTAACTTACTGAGGTTTTTACTCTTGTGTCTTTTTCTGGGAGCTGCAGGCACTTCTTCCAGTCTTCCCCAAATCTGACCAAAGTATTCAACACATACAGTTCAGAACCAAAGAAAAATAGTACAAAACATATTGAAAACCCACCAAATATACAGAAGAGTGCATGTGCGTGCATAAATATAAATCTATCCATGATGCATCTTGTAAAACTGCACGTTATGCAATTTGGTCCAAACACCATATTAAATATGTATGTACTAATGTACAACATACACTGCCTGGCCAATTAAAAAAAAATAATAATAATAAAATAAACAAAAAAAAAGTCACTTCCTGGATTTAACTAAGCAAATATGTAACAGTCTCCCATCGGATAATTAGTGCTTAATTGGATAATTGGTGATTATGTTTCCGCTGGCAACAAATTGTTTAATCCCAACTGATGCAGTGAGTAGCTTCTCATTTGTTAAACAACCATGTCAAAAGACACATCCTGTGGACATGGAAAAGATCTGTCTCAGAAGGGTCAAATTATTGGTGTGAGAAAACATCAAGTCAAGTCAGATTTATTTATATAGCGCTTTTTACAATGGAGCATTGTCTCAAAGCAACTTTACAAGTTTAGATTATCTCCCAATATCTACATCCAATCCCAAATTGAGCAAGCCTAGGGCCACAGTGGCAAGGAAAAAGTCCCCAAGATTAAGAAAACATCTAAGGAGATTACTGAAACTACTAAAAATCGGGTTAAGGACTGTCCAACGCATTATTAAAAGTGGAAGGACAGTGGGGAAACATCACCTTCGAGGAAGAAATACGGTCAGGTGCGAAGTGAACTCAAGGAATTGGGACTTACTGCTGTGTAGCCTTAAGAAAACCACTTGTCAGTGAGGTTAATCGGCAAAAACGGCTTCAATTTGCTATGGAGCATAAAGATTGGACTCTGGAGCAATGTGGTCTGGTGAGTCCAGATTTATTCTGTTCCAGAGTGATGGGCGCATCAGGGTAAGAAGTAAGGTGGCGGAAGTGACGCACCCATCATGCCTAGTGCCTACCGTACCAGCCTGTGGGGGCGGGGCAATGATCTGGGGTGGCTGCAGTTGGTCAGGTCTAGGTTCAGCAACATTACGTGCCCAAAGAATGAGATCAGCTAACTACCTGAATATACTGAACGACCAGGTTATTCCATCAGTGAATTTTTTCTTCCCTGATGGCACGGGCATATTCCAGCATGACAGTGCCAGGATTCATTGGGCTCAAATTGTGAAAGAGTGGTTCAGGGAGCATGAGACATCATTTTCACACATGGATTGGCCATCACAGAGTCCAGAGCTGAACCCCAATGAGAATCTTTGGGATGTGCTGAAGAAGACTTTGCGCAGTGGTCCAAATCTCCAATCATCAATGCAAGATCTTGTGGGGGTAAATTAATGCAAATCTGGACAGAAATAAATGTTGTGACATTGCAGAAGCTTGTGGAAAAGAAGCCACAAACAACGATGCCGTAATCAAAGCTAAAGGCGATCCAACAAAATATTAGTGAGAGAGACCTTTTTTTGGTCAGGCAGTCTATTACAACTAAGGCTATACATAATACCGTATTATACGAAGGTACTGTCTATATAGCTTCTGCAGTTTCCCCATACACTGATTTATTTTTACATTGATTTTACCGTTTAAGATAGTTTAAGGTTTTTACAATTTAAGTGCTTGTAAGGAGTGCAGCACCAGTCAAATGTTGTGCAGTATTTATTAAACTTTCTGCACCAGAGGCTGCACTTTTAAGTGTGTCCTTACAACAGCTAATGTATCTGGAAACGTAATATATGGATTAAGTATATCACTAAATATAATATTCACAATATACACAACAATCGTGCATCTTCTTCTGTTTACCTGATACCATCACTGGTGTGTGGTATGCTGGTTCCATTCTGAGGGAGACCAAATGCATTTCCCACTGGCTTGGCTTGTCCATTCTCCATAGCAAGCCCCATTACAGAAGCAGGGTTCTCTTTTCTGGCAGTGTCCATTGCTTCTCACAGTCTGTTTTCTCTTGCAGATATTTCTACTACGCTGCTTTTCAGGTCTACTGTTTTCCTACTACGTAAACTGGTGCTTCGTACTTTACTCTTAAAAAGAAGAGCATCTGCTGTTTGAAATAGCTTATAAAACAACTCTCCCAAAAATGGAGAAAATTACATTTACAATAATAAATATCACCTGTTGCCAATGTCAATATACAAAATCAGCAAAAGTCTATAATGTCAACCTGATCTTGCCTTTAAGCTTAATGCAAAAGCACAAATATGCTCAGGTCTTTTTATATTAATACTGTCTTCAAAACTAGTATTTTTGCTGTACTGTTGTTTACTAGAAGATACAGTACCTTTTATGCGGTTTTTGGATTCAAGTGCTTTTGAAATAAAACTGGTACCTTACTAGTGGACTTCCTAAAATGATTGGTAATTATTTTTCTCTATGAGAAATTCCATGTAAGATGGTCCCAGTGAACTAAGTTTCTGATTTAATAGCAAAATCAACACAGAAGGCATCCAATTCTGCATTCATGAGCTTGGTTTCCTTTCTGGCTTGATATTTTTTGTGCACCTCAGTGAAGCAAATCCTGGAAAAAAATAAGGAATTGGTGGTTAGACAAAGTAAATTTTTTTTGCAATGGGGAAAATCTTAAACCACTTAGCCACAACAGTCCACTTCAAAGATTAGTCAAGAAGAAATAATGGTTTGAATCTACTTTGGAGTCCCTTCATTCTTTTTGTTCTCTTTTCAAACCCTGCTATATCCTGGTCAGGGTCATGTTGGTTTTGATTCTGATCCCTGGGAAACATGGGACAGACAGGACATCGGCTCAGCGCAAGACTGGGTAGAGGACACTGTTGCAGTGTTGGGAAATGGTCCCCAACCGTCCTGCCTTGCTCAGACACATCCAATCGCGTCTTCATGCGCCACGTGACATGCACTTAATAATCCAATAATTGCAGAATATCAGATTTAGTCAGTAATCCCATCAACGAGTTTACATGCACTTTGGTAATCGGATAATATGAAAGCTCTGGGTTTACATGGCTCAGGAAAATCAGACTTCTGCTTTGCAACCAGCCAATAATCTCACAATTATTAAATAATATAATTAAATAATGAAATTCTTAATTTCCTTGAGCATATACTGCATTTCAGAGTCTCCCCAAAATAGTTTGGCAGCTATTTCACAGATGCTGTGTTTAATTCCAGGGTTGCCAGATCCCACAAGAGAAACAAGCAACCAGGTCTATGGAAACAAGCCACAAAGAAGTGAGGTCTCTTAGAATAAAAATGGCAACCATTTTTGGTTCTGTGAGCCACTTTTGGCTAAGTTTTCATGCATGTACAGACTGAGAAATCCAACTGAAATCAGACTAAGAGTATAGATGCACAGAGAAATCTGATTACTGAGAAAAAAAAACATCTCTTTATCAGACTTCTTAATCTGATTTCTAGGGCTTAGACTGATCTGATAAATTGGAATATGCTGATTACATGGCCACTTGAATAATTGGATAACTGCAGAAATGATCGGATTACTAAATGCAGGAAGTCTCCGCCAGGACTCAATCCCTGGTCCTTGATGTCATAAGCTAGCATATTATGGTATGAATGCATGGTTTTCAGTTGTCATATTACTGTACTGTTCACACTACACAGAACCGTCGAAACACTGAATCTTGAAGCCATTGCTTTTAAACATTAAACAATTTCTGCACAAACTACTTTTTCCAGGAGGAATCCCCAGAGTGTCTGTCTGGTCTTCAAGCATATTTCGAGCTCCAATGGCACCTCCACCAAGCTTTCCTTGTTGTACCTTTGAGCAAGGGCCTTAATCCTCAATTCCTTGGATTTGTAAGACAGTTGTGAATCGTTCTGGATAAGTGTGTCTGATAAATTACTAAATGGAAAATGTGCTGTTTTATGTGGAAAACAAGCTTGACTGTCCTGCAAAGAGCCATGAACCCAATCCAACACTGGGGATGAATTAAATGTCTGAAAGCAAGTGAATCCCAGGAGTCATGTTTCAAAACCTAGTAGAAGGTCTTTGGAGAAAGTTATGTAGCACGTAAATGACGGTCCATATCAACTTCCACATGTGTCTGTAAACTTTTGGCCATATAGCATACTCCACCATCGGAAAATAAGTTTGGCTGTCTCGTCACCTGTAATCGTCTATAGCTAGCTATCAGGACAAATGCGCAGTCCTAGAACCAACCTACTTCACTTGCTAGCTTCAGTTGAACGACGGCGCTACCTAACGCTAACTAGCTAGCCAGAGATTATGTGTAAACTGGATTAAAGGACAGGTGGTATAACGAATTACAGTTAATACGAGGTGTACTGTACTTATAAAACCACAAGAAACGGACTAACAATAGTTTTTGTTAGCTATATTAAACTGCAATAACACATCTAGCTATCAACTATTTTGGCGTTTTCACCAACTTTCCTAACTTGACTAGGAAGCGAACGGAGAGGAACCACTACATAAAGTCAGCAATGTGTCTTCTCATAAAACAAGAAACCTGGTCCGTTACCTTGTTTGTTCCCGGGATTCTCTATGTGTATAGTTTTATCTCCTGTGTGTAGTTGTGGTTCTCTAACTGTCCTTTTGTCTCTTCACACTTCAGTGAACATGGCCGCACGTTCACAAGTTCTCACTGAAATGACGCAGGAACTGAATAGCCAACCATTGAGTGCGGTTTGAATTCGGAAACAGAAAGAAAGACGCGCGCGCACACGCAGGTTTAAAGCAGGATCTGCCCACAGCTGTGTATTTTTTTCTTTTCCTGTGTGGCTTCCATGTAAATATCTAAATGAACCTGTTTCATCACATCCTGTTATGTAGAAATCCTGAAAATTTTGTAACCTCATTGGTAAAAAAAAACACACTACAGTACTCATTATGCTGTGCAGCTCTGTTAGTGAAATCTTCGGAAAAGGCGACCAGACGTCCCCTTTTTCCCGGGACAATCCCTTATTTCAGTCCATGTCCCGGTGTACCGACTTATTTGTAAAATATGTACGTTTGTATAGTATGTCAAAGAAAATGACATATTTCCCCAGGAAAAAATGTACTGTGAATTTTCATAGTAAAACTATGAACTGCTTGACAGTTTTAATGTGAACTTCAGAGTTTGACCATGAAGTTCACAGTTCTACTATGAATTTTTGATGGTAATTTGGTCACTTCACGGTTCTACTCTGAAATTTCATAGTACAATTGTAAACTTGGTGGACTATGAACGGACCATCAATTATTTCACAGTTGTACTGTGAATTTTGGTGGTAATTTTGCCACTTCATGGTTCTACTGTCAAATTTCACAGTACATTTTTCCTGGGTCTACTGTAATGAACAGACGATCATCACCCCAAATGCGGCTGATGTACTGCTGAGGAGACTAAATTTACTTAACTTCTGAGAAAACATACATTTGGAGTGGTTTTCCAGACGTATGGAGCTAAGTCTTATTTCTCACGGAAGTCACTAAATTATATTCCAAACTCAAACACCTCTCCTTCTCCAACTTTTTATTGTTTGGAAACTGGTTTGTTTGACTGGTTTATTTACTGTCACTTTCAGCATCTTTAAAAACAGACACAAAGATACATTGAAACTATAAATAGTCAAATTGATCAATTTAATATAATCAGTTAAGCTGTCTTTGGATTGTGGGAGGTAAGGAATAACCAGAGAATACCCATGCGGACACAGGGAGGACATGCAAACTCCACACAGGCGGAGTCCGAGGTTGGGTTCAAGCTGGAGCTGTGAGGTGACTGCACCAACTTCTGCACCACTGTTCGGCCCCTAGGAAACTTTTGTAAAATTTAAGGTTCTCAATTCATTCATTATACATCACACATTTTTAATAGTTTATTTTTTCCAATGAGTCAAATTCGGTGGCTCATACATACTTTCAGATGGCGTATATTGTTACAAGTGGCCAGAAGCCAATGCAAGCCCACCGTCGAAACACTGGTTTGACAGCCGACATCAGAATGACTTCAGGCCAACTTCAGGCCAACATCAGACCAACGTTAGCCCACCATCAAATACTGGTTGACACCTGACACCAGGCCAGCGTAGGCTCACCGGCCAAAATGTCGTTGTCCCATCATCATTTGCCAACGTTATGCCAACATAACTAATGTCATTAATGATGCTATCTGAGTAGCTCCGGTCAGGACAACCAATAAAAAACAGGGTGTATTACGTGAGTGTTTGTTTCCACGACCACAGACCCAGATTTCATGACTAGGAACTATGAAACCTGGGCAGATGGAGAAGAAGCTGGTTTGAAACCCAGTGGTGATGGGACAAACCTGACTTCAGCAGAGACGAGAAATGAACCAGAGTGGCACAACGGGTAGAGTATTGGTTCCTACTGGTCCCTGCTTCTGAGTTGTGTCCATGTCTGGGTGAGAAGTCTCAAAGTCAGGTTCCTTTGCGGTTCCTCTCTGTCCGTCTGTGTCTGCTCCAAACAGTGGCTTCCCAGTTTCAGGATTTCCTAGGGTCAAGTGAGCGGGGTCATGCTGGAACCTGGTCTTGGACTTAAGTAAATTTTAATCAGCAAATAAATAAATACACATTGCAATTTTGGGGCAGTTTTGTTCTTGGTTTATTGTTGATGTTGTTGTTGTTCTTTTGCATCTTTCCCTCGTATTTTCAGCTGCTGGACCCCAAAGCCTCTCTCCACCCTTTTCCCAGTCTGTTGAGGTCTGCACTCTCATTGCCTTTCAGGTCGAAGTGCACTGCCTCTCATTCCCGTTCAGCTTCTGCCTCCATCCCTGGAACACCCAAAATATGATGATCTTTTCTGCTTTGGCTCACATCTATGGAACATCCAGCCGAAGTCCACAAGTTCCTCCACGGGCTCAGCTTCCACCTCCATCTGTGAAACATCCAGCCTGATGTCCATAAGTTCATCCACGAGCTCAGAAATCACATTAATTGTGTTTGTAGTTTATGAAACGTTTCGTCATGAACAACGCGTTGGTTCTCACCTTGTTTGTACTATAGTTGCTGTAGTTATAATATACAGCCATGTTGTGATGTCTATGTTTTCATATTTTTCGATGTATCATTTAATTTAGGCATGGCTCAATATATCTTTGAAAGTGGATTTTTAAAAAGATATACAGTTTATATGCATATGCTAAAGTTACATTTTTCTTTTCTTCTTACAGGTTGACTTAAACATTCAGCTGCAAAACCGGCCACAGCACAACATGGACTTGCTGTTGCTGTCAAAGGAAATCTTTAGAGAAGTGAAGAGAGCTGGTTATTACAAAAAGCTTCATTATCGGCTAGTACTCAACAACATTGGGACCAAACAAACCATTAGAGGGACCATTGTTTCTGATCTCATTGCAATCTGATCTCATTGCAATATGTTTCTTCAAAGTCAAGTTGTTTAATATGCTTCCAAACCTGATCAAATAAGTCTGATTAATGCCCCTGACCTTGTGGGCACTGTGTGAGAAAATCTATTACAGCTATTGTAGATTCATGTATAATCTGTATAAGAGAAAATCTTAGTGTAGTAGAAAAAACAAACAAAACACATGACGTACTGGTTCAACCAGAAGGATACAAATCAGTCACATTTTTTGCCAGCTTAAACATTTCAATAATGATGGCTGGTGATCAAAGTATTCCATTTTACTTCCTGCATAACTCAAAAATTGTCTAAATATTTCATAATATAGTGGAAATTCCATTTGCCATACCATCCAGGAAGTTAAGGAATTAACAAAACTAACAGAACTCTTAGACAGACTGACTAAAGTAATCATGGAAACAAACAGACTCTGCGTATTTTTATTGCTCATGGTTTTATGTGAGTCAAGAATGACTCCAGGGTAAGATTACCAAAATGTCACCTTTTGAGGTGTGATTCGGACGAACTTTTCGCATTTACAGTTGATGTGGGAGTTGTTGGCAAAGATTAATTAATCTGTGCCAAATCATGCAAGCCATGAATAACTGAACATGGTAGTCAACTTGTTTTTCCTGGTGGCCCAACAGGTACGACACCATAGATGCACTTTGTTGATTGACCCACATGGTGGAGACATTATGTCTATAGATGTAGTGGGAACCTTACCAGACGAATATACAGACTGCAATGTACACGTAGTAACGCATGAGTGTGAAACCCATGGACGCTAAACTATATTGCTTAAGTTCTTAGAGTGTCAAAATAAGCTGAAATATATTGTAATTGGCAGAATGTATTACTCTCACCCACTATTACACTAGAAGCACGCTACTGATAAGAAAGAAGACAAGACTGTTTATTTGCTGAATTAGATGTGAAGTTTATAGAAAGTGGCAAAGGGTGGCTTTTCAGGTGTAGAAAGAAATCCAAATGGTTAATGGATTTGTAATAAGAAGGTTCCAGTAAATTTATGACCAGAGGATCAAATGAACATGGGGATTACACATTTAGTTAATTTTGTTCCTATTGCCCACAGACAGTGGAAAAGAGGATATAGAGGCTGAACTGCACAAAGTGGGAATTTCAAATGCATTCTCGTTTTCATTTTATTTTGGGGGAGCATCAATGGGTAAAGGAGAAAAGCAAATTAAAACGTATATATTTTCCACCTAAGCACTGGCGTATTTATCATATTTGTGTTTTTAGCTATACTTTCATGTTGTATTATTATATATATATAAACGGATTAGAAGGTTAATTAGTCGTCGCGTTGAAGAATCTGTTACTAATTCTTTGTTTACTAATTATTTCATGGCCAAAGAAACTGGTTGTATACACTAGAGGTCTTCAAATGAGGGAATTGTATGGATTCATTTATATTATCCCATTTTTTCCTTTATCCAGTTTAATTATATTAATCGGTATTGAGCAGTTGTGTATTATGAAATGCTTAGCAAACCACTTTAAGGCTTTCTTGAGCCCTATTGATAGTTATCCTATTTAAGATACATGCTGATTATTACAGCATCGAAGGGAGGGGTTGTTAAGCATTTTGCAAAGGGCTGACTGTGGTTTCGGCTTGGGACTCCATTAGCTTGATCATTTTACCTTGCTGCCCTCCTCTCCTAATATGCATTGTTATGTTGGTATAATCCTCAGGCCCCTTATTTCTAATATGTACTGTTTCAAACTGCCCCTCCTGTTTCTAGCTACCTTACTTTGTGTACGTGACTTCTGGCCAAAGAACGTGACTTCTGCCACAGAACATATCGTTCTGCCGACAGTAACAACCACATCTTTGTTTTACATTTGAATGGACTGCTCTTTTTGACAGTTACAATGTTTCTCTCACACTCAAACTATATCCCCATTTCATGACTTATCTCTAATTCTTCATGCGCAAAGTTGTTTGTCTCACTGTATAAATACTTTCTTCTTATCTATAATAAATTGGAAGACTCTGAATCCTCTTCTGTGGACTCTTGTCTTTCCCAAGCACTTGTCAAGAGAAACTGAGAGCTCACTCCTCACAACTTGTTTTTATGTGCTGCAGGCCTGAAATGCAGGACTGGATGTTTATTAACAATTAAAATGAAGTTGACCAGAGAAAACGGAAATATCTTGGGTTCATACTGTCTGCAATGAAATAAAAGTCAAAGCACATGTAAGGAACACTACATATATATTTTTATTTGCATTTTCCATAGCTTCCCAAGTTTTTCTGATTTGAGGTTGTATTTGTGGACACCTAGAACATTTTGAAGCTGTTCATATTTTATTCATGAGCACTTTAATAAAGTCTGATTTAAAAATATTCTAATAAATTAAGGGATCATCTTTTGTATTGCAACTCCAAATCAGAACAAGTTGGGGTAGTATATAAAATTCATATATAAAAAAAAGCTTGACGTCTATTTCATTGCAGACAGCAAAAAACAGTAAAAAAAAAAAAAAAAGATATTTTATGGTCAGCTTCATGTCATTTGTTAATATTCATCCATTCCCACATTTCAGAACTGCAATACATAAAAAAAAAAGACAGGGGCAATTTTGGGCTTGGAATGAGGTAATCAACACAAAACAAAACAAACCAACAACAATAATAATAATAAACTAAATAATGATGTGATTTCAAATAGGTGATGTCAAGAGGCGATTGTAATCATGATTTGGTACAAAAGCAGTATCCACGAGAGGTTGAGTCTTTGAGGAGCAGAGCTGGGCAGAGGATCTCTGTTTATTAACCTGTTTATTGTCTCTGTTAGTTAAAAATGTTTAAAAATTACGTTCCCAAAAACAACATTGTAAGGGATGTGTATATTTCTCTCTCTACAGTGCATAATATCATTAAATAATTCAAGGAATCTGGAGGAATTTTAGTGCTAAAGGGCAAGGTCACAGACCTAAACTGAAGACTCGTGACCTTTGATCCTTCAGACAGTACTGCTTCAAGAACTGTAATTTATAAATAGCTGATCTATCCACGTGGGCAAACTATTACTTTGGTAAACCATTGTCAAGCACTACAATTATGTTATGTTAACCATGTGCAGAAGCAGCATTGACTTATTTGGGCTCGAAGGCATCTGGGATGGAAACAATGGAAACATGTAATGTGTTATATGGATCAGTATTCCAGATATTTTTTGGACCAGACTTGGACCAGACTGTTATGAGCGACAAGTCGAAAAGCCAGACTCTGTCACGGTATGGGTTTGGGTCAATGCCCTTGGCAAATGTCATTTACACTTCTGTGATGGCAGCATTATTGCAGAAAAGTACGCTGAGATTTTAGAGCAACTAAAACTAAACTATCCAGCTTTTGTTCTTTGCGAATTTGCTTTTACCAGCTATGAAAAGCAACTTTCTTATTCACCATGCCAGCGGTGTGCCTGCACGAAGCATGCCTTGCTTTGAATCTAGTACCTTTGTCACTGTTACTGGAACTACCGGTCCCGGACAACACAAGAGATTACAGTGCAAAACCTCTCCAGATCTTTCAGTCTTCTAGATCCGTTTCACCTCAGGAACTGTTACAAACTGGAACCGGAGGAACCTTGGTCTTGAAACTGGAAGCTCTGATACTGGACTCGATGAAACTAGAATCTGTACTGGACTTGGGGCTTTGTTTTGGAACTATTTGTGTGGCACTAAATCTGAGAATCTGAGAAACTCCTCAATCCAGATTCTCTTTGGATCTCCAGATTCCTAGAGCAGCTCATCCCATCTTCGACCAACCTCAGCGACTAATACAATTTTGGTTTCCAAGCTGGATCCTTTGATGCTGGAACTAGTATCTTTGCTACTGGTTTGACTTTGGCCTTGAAAGTGGATGTTGGATTTGACACTGGAACTGGAGTTATGGAGGATTCAGAACATCTCCAGATCCTCCCAGATCCTCTCTTCTGCACACAGAAGGATGATTGTGTGAACATATTTTGGATCATCTCTGCAAACTGGGAGGTAACACTGTTTTATTGTTGTTCTTAATAATGCTTTGTCATGCTCATCATGCTCGTATCATTTCCTTTCATTGACTGCAACTCCCAAGCTCCTTTGCACATGCAAGATAAAGCTGCTGTTTGATGATTCCTCTGCATTCTTTTCTTCTTTCAGGGTGGGGAGTGATGGGCTTCATGATTACTAATTGCACAACATTGCACAGATTTCACAGGTTTTATTGGTGCACTTGGTGGATTTTATTTCAAAATATATCTGCACTAAACTTAACTTTAAAAAACGCATTGGGGTTCTTTAAAAGGAGAAACACAAAGGACATGTGCAAAAGCCCAAATAAATACAGATGGTATGATATAAAAAAAAATGAGGAGTTTTGAAGCGCAAACAAACACGACGAGGAAATGGCAGACATGAAACCGAGGCAGAAAATCATATAACATAAATTCATAAATATGAGAATCACTGCTAAACACGCGTCTCATCTCCTTTATTTTTAAAGGTGTTCAGGTGGTGTGGTGGTCTAATACTCCAGAACAGACAGGGTTCAGAGACCCGATGATGTCTTCAAGCCAGTTGTGGGATTTTTTTTCCTGGGCACCGCCATGCTGCTGAGACACATCAGCTTGTATCCCGCCTCAGACAAGGCAAGGTTTGAGTTCCATTCCTCCTGGTTAAAGCCCTGGTTCCAAAGGTTCCATCTGCTCGTGTTCCGCCCAGCCAGAGGCTGTAGAGTTCTGACCATCACAATTACAATTTTCACTCTAATCCTATGTCAGGAATGTTTCCAAAAACGACATAAAGCAGACCCTACCAAAATTTTTCAGGCCTTCAAAGTCATGCTCCATGTTATTTACAGTTTTTGGATCTGAACTACACAGTGGCATGCCAGCTCAAGTTTTCAGCTTCAGGTTGACTGGTACACCCTTCTCTGAGATTGAGTCATCAGAGACCAGATCTCAAAGTGCTTTCATGGAATGAGCTTCCCAGAGCAAAACAATACCTAGGATAACATCTTCTGTCCTCTACACTTTTGTCTTACAGGTCAGCGCTATTTAATGTGCTTCTGATCAACGTCCATTCACTTTAATATCTGAGGTCTTAACAATCATAATTAAGCAATAATCCACTCGAGGTTGGTACTACAACATGGGATATTGACACTGGTGTACTGTGGTCTAATGGTTTACATTAGATTTTTACATTACATGGTTTACGATTTAACTTTATAGCAGAACCTCGAGTGTATTATTGTGAATATACCACAGTTCCGTTATCACCATTTATTGATTGATTTTAAAAAGGAAAAAATTTTTTGTGTATCACCACTGGGCGAGATAAAATTGTTATATTCTATCATTACCCCATTGCAAAAACATCATCATGAGACTATGGCCTTCAGTCCTAATAGTCAAGGAACATAATTTCCCAGTGACTGTTTATTACACCGACAATAAACACAAATATATTGCTTGATAAGCTTTAGTTTATTACAAAGAAAGTTTATTTCCATTCAGCAAACAAAACAGGTCTGATTTATAAGGCAGACTGTTAGTAAGACAGATCCCAGTGTTAACAAAAGTGTGGGATCTCGTTATAATTTCCGTGCCTTGCCTAGTGATTCTAAAATTAGATGAAGCTATTAATGTTAATCTTATCAGTCTTATCAGACTGACTTATCAGTCAGAAAAAAGAAAGGGAGAGTTCTAGAGCATCAGCAGCTTCATTGCATTAACAGCTGGAATTAACAGATCCATGAATGAACCTCTGATCAGCCGTGGATGGTGTTTAATGAAAGAGGCAGAGTTTAACACCAGCAAACAACATCTTTGTAGGTGTTGGGAAGAAAAAAAGAAAGAACGACGAAAGATGTTGTACAACTCAGCCAGTTTCTGACTGACCATAAAAACAACGTAGAAGCTGATTCAGTCTATTTTTGTTGATGGGACTAAAATTGATATTCAGTGTCATTGCTTTTCAGCCAAGCTGTGAATACATTAAGAGACCAGGATGTTTGATTTACTGAACTGACTTCAGTTCTCTGCCTTTCCAGTTCATCCCAATCCTTGTTTGTAAGGGTGATGAACCTCGGCTCACTGGAAGGACAGGCTGCTCAATAATAGCTCCATCTAACACATTTAAATCCAAACAAACATTTTCAAAGCCAGTATATTTTATAAACTCATTATAATTAGTAAAACTTGAAAAGTTTCGTTCAGAGTGCCACTATCGAGCAATGCTGGCACTCCTAGAACATTCTCAGCCAATCAGATTGCAGGGTTGGAACTAACTGTGCTATAATAATAGATGATCCACAACTTGCATCGTGACTCCTTCAGCTGCACATTTAGTAATCCGTTCTGTATATAAAGATTAGAAATGGGTAATTTTAAGTTTGTGCAGAGATTGTGTGGCTTCTTTTAATTCCGAAAACCAACAAAACGGACTAATCATACAACCATGGACCAAAACTTTTTTCCATTTTGATCAAAACATGGAAACACAGTTATCACAACCACTACGCACTATCATGATATTTACACACAGATATGATACACACAGCCATGACTCACATGCAATCATGATACAAACAGCTGTGATACACAAGTATGATACAATCACCAGCCGCTTTAGTAGGTACTCGTTGCTAGTACCAGGTTGGATCCCATTGCCTTC
This sequence comes from Ancistrus triradiatus, assembly GCA_025084515.1. Taxonomy (NCBI): domain Eukaryota; kingdom Metazoa; phylum Chordata; class Actinopteri; order Siluriformes; family Loricariidae; genus Ancistrus; species Ancistrus triradiatus. The sequence continues at coordinate 21,182 of JAJAGP010002988.1, forward strand.
AGAACTGCGCTAATTCTACACAGCAGAAATTCATCAAGGTGTTGGAAACATTTCTCAGAGATTTTGGTAACACCATGATAAAATGATAACACCATGCAGTTGCTGCAGATTTGTCGGCTGCACATCCATGATAGGAATCTCCTGTTCCACCACATCCTAGAGGTGCTCCATTGGATTGAGGTCTGGTTACTGTGGAGGACATTTGAGTAATGAATTCATTATCATGTTCAGTAAAGTTTGAGATGATTGGAGCTTTGTGACATGGTGCGTTATCCTGCTGGAAATAAGATGGGTACACTGTGGTCATAAAAGGATGAGCATTGTAAGCAATAATGTAGGCTGTGGCTTGTAAAGGATGTTCAATGGATATTTAAGGGGTCCAAAGAGTAGCAATAAAATATCACCCACACCACTACATGACAACTGCCAGCTTATGCCATTGATGAACTGCAGAATGGATCCATGTTGTTTATGCCAAATTCTGACCCTACCATCTGAATGTCACAGCAGAAATCGAGACTCATCAGACCAGTCAGTGTTCCTCCAATCTTCTATTGTCCAGTTTTGGTAAGCCTTTGTGAATTTTAGCCTCAGTTGCCTGTTCATAGCTGACGGATGTGATCTTCTGCTGCTGTAGCCCATGTGCTTCATGCATTGTGAATTCAGAGATGCTCTTCTGCATACCATCGTTATAACGAGTGGTTATTTGAAATACTGTTACCTTCTATTACCTCGAACTAGTCTGGCCTCTGACCGTTGGCATCACCATGGAAGTTTCACCAAGAGAACTGACACTCACTTGATATTTTCTGTTTTTCAGACCATTCTCTGTAAACCCTAGAGATAGCTACATGTGAAAATCCCAGGAGATCAGCAGTTTCTGAAATACTCAGACCAGCCCATCTAGCACCAACAACCATGCCATGTTTTTAGAAAAAAAAAAATACATACATCCACCACTGCTTCTGATGGGGAAAGTACACTCACTCCACACCACAATTCTCAGTATTAATAACAGTTTACCATAAAAAAAAAATCCACAGCTACAGTATTCTTATTCTTACTGTACCTTTGGTAAACTGTGGGATAAGTACAGTAATTTTTTTTTTCTAATACAGAAAGATTATGGTAAGAATGAAAGAGAAGCATAAACAGAAAAACAGACTGGTATGTAGAAAATATTTATTTTCCATCCCTTAGTAATTGGCATGGTATATTTTCTTGTACTATATACACATTCATTTAAGATTTCACAACTACATTCGAAAACAGACACTTCTTAAGGAGGGCCTTAAATCACACTCTGTTTTATTCACAGATATAAAATAACATGTTTTCAGTACTTCAGTGAACACAAAGACTGACAAATTAATGACAATTAAATTCTTTTCCTAAAAATGTGTTACGGTTCGCCATGTGAAAAGTCAAGTCAAGTCAAGTCAGATTTATTTATATAGCGCTTTTTACAATGGAGCATTGGTCTCAAAGCAACTTTACAAGTTTAGATTATCTCCTAATAACTACGTCCCAATCTCAAATTGAGCAAGCCTAGGGCGACAGTGGCAAGGAAAAACTCCCTAGTTCTAGGAAGAAAACCTTGGGAGGACCAAGACTCAAAAAAGGGACCAAACCTCCTTGGGCGAAAAGAAATGACGAACCGTGTAAAACAAAATATAAGGGTTTGGGACCCAAGTGAAGACAGCTCCAGGTGGAATTAGTGAACTGAAATATAAGTAACAAAAAGAAACGGAAGAAAACGATAAAGGATATCCAAAATAATAAATAAAGAATATCCACGGCGTAAGCATATGGCACCGCTATTAAGCGTGCGCTTACTGCATGCCTCCATGGAGTATCGGGTCTGCGCGTGCGCAGTGCGCAGAATCCCGAGCAGAGCTTCCGCAATCACGTGCCACACAAATAATAATAATGCGCACCTGCAGAAGTGTGGCACGGACGCAGGGGGTGAAGAGGACGAGGCTAGAGAGCTCTGCGTCCTCTTCAAAGTGCGATCCCGGGGGAACAAAAGGCTTCCCCAGTCACGAGGAGGGGAGGCGACAGCGTGAGAGGGAAAGGCGGGGGCGAGGCTGACAACAGCCAGAGAAGCCCGTCAAAAATAAAAGGAAATAAACAAAATCTGTCCCTACTCTACCTAGGGCCCTAACTATCTAGGCTACTTCTTAATAGCCCCCGTCTGGAGATCTTGGCATCACCAGAACGTACCTTTGGCCCTCAAAAAAACAGCAAACAAACAAAATGGACGAGTGTCCGGAACGCCGTTATCAGGCAGCGCGAGTGCGTATGTGCGTCGTGCTGTCAGCATGCCAAGGAGAACAATGCTGCGACACAGTGCAAGCCACAAGGGTGTGCTTATAAGGGCTCAGCAACAGGTGCCGCCACTTGACAACAAAAGCCCGGGAAGGGCTAACGCATGCGTGATCGCACTGTCGGTGCTCACGCCGCCAAACCGGGTCAACTATTGGCCATTAGCAGGCAGAGACGCCCCGACGCCCCTAAGCGTGACAAATACCTCCCGCCTGTCTCACCCGCTCAGGGTTGAGCACCTGGCACATAGAGGCGCGCCAGTTTGCGGGACCAACCTTAACAGAGGGGCTGAAAGGCGGGGAGAGGCAGGTACTGAAGGGCTTGGTTTGGGCTTCGGGGCCAACCAAGAAAAAGGTCTGTGCGAGTCTCCTGGCCGGGCGGGTGAGAGAAAACGGCCACGGCGGCAATGGTTGTGGCACAGAGATTGCCATGTCGTGCTCAGTTACGGCTCTCGGTGGCACTAAATACCAGAATACGGGGCTAACTGTCACGGCGAGCGTGAATATGTGGCAAGGCGGCACTAAATGCTCAGGCACCGAGCTTAATTGCTCAGGTGCGGAGCTTACAAGCATGGTGAGCACTAAATGCTCAGTTTTAGAGATTACGAGCGCGGCAAGCCCAGTTATGGAGCTAGGCGGTGCTAAATGCTCAAGCACGGAGCTAAACTGCTCAGGTGCGGCGCTTACGGGAGTGGCAAGCTCTTGTACGGGGCTATGCGGCGCTAAATGCTCAGACAACGATCTTAATTGCTCAGATGCGAAGCTTACGAGTGCAGCGGGCCCAAATTCATAGCTAGGTGGCACTAAATGCTCAGTTATAGAGCTTACGAGAGCGGTGTGCTCTTGAATGGGGCTTAAGTGCTCGGGTACTGAGCTGGCCGGCGCTGGCTGCTCAGCTATAGGTCTACGGGACAAATGAGCGGGAGGTGCAGGGGCGAGAGCGAAAACGGCCCTTCTCCTGGCCTGCTCAGTAAGACAGGCGTCTGCACGGATGGCCAGGCCGTACAGATCAGTCAAGGACAAAGGGTCTGGGAAAAAGAATAACTCATGGCGGATGTCATCGCGCAAACTGAATTCGAAAATGTCTCTTAGCTCCACCATAAGTGGTGACTGGCCGGGAGCCCCGAGTGAGCTCCAGTATACAGGGGAGCTCACATGAGCTGTGGCTGAGCAGCTGCGTGTCGCAGACGGTGAGGCTAGGTGGCGCTAGCAGCACATCCATGGGTGGGTTGGGAGAAAACCCAGTTCCAAGTGCATCACCGTGCAGGTGAGCCCTGGTTTGGAACCAGGTGTAGACGCCGCTTGCGACCACGGGGGCTGGGCAATATGGGGGGGGGGGGGCAGGATGCCAAACAGCATCCAGGATCTGGTCAAAACCACATGACGGCTCCCCATAGGTTAAGCGAGAGCCGGGTAAAGTAATACGCTGCTTGCAGCGACTGAGGACTGCCAGACTGGAGGTCCAGGAGCAAACGCTGGGTCCCTTAGCTGGTTGCAGCATTATGTTATTTTGCGCTCTGGCAACCCGACGCATGCAGGCGCTCGCTCTGCCAGGTAACGGCGTTCCGAACACTTGTCCTTTGCTTTGTTTGTTCGTTTTTGAGGGACAAAGGTACGTTCTGGGGATACCAAGATCTCCAGATGGGGGCTACTAAGAGGTAGCCCAAGTAAGTTAGGGCCCTAGATAGGGTAGGGACAGCTTTTGTTTATTTTGCTTTTATTTTTTGCCGGGCTTCTCTGGCTGTTCTCAGCCTTGCCCCTGCCTTTCCCTCTCACACCGTCGCCCCCCTTCCTTGCAATTGTGGAAGCCTTTTATCCCCTGCGATCGCGCTTTGAAGAGGACGCAGAGCTCTCTAGCCTCGTCCTCTTCACTTCCCCGCATCCGGGCCATACTCCTGCATTCACTGTTATTATTTGTGTGGCACGCTTTCGCAGAAGCTCCGCTCGGGTCTCTGCGCACTGCGCATGCACGGACCCAATATGCAACTGGTGCAGTGGAGGCACGCTGTAAGCACATGCTGAATAGTGGCGCCATACGCTTACGCCGTGGATATTCTTTATTTATTATTTTGGTTATCTTTTATCATTTTCTTTCGTTTCTTTTTGTTATTTATATTTCAGTTCACTAATTCCACCTGGAGCTAACTGCATTCGGGTCCCAAACCCTTATTGTTTTGTTTTATACGGTTCGTCATTCTTTTTAACATGGCGAATCATAACAAAATGGATCAAGAATGCTGAACAAAAAAGTATAAAATAAAGACAGCATAAGCTTGATTATAAATTATTGGCAACATTAAAAAAGAATATAATGGGCCTGCCAGAGGCAGTGGTTCTTGATACATTGGGACTTGAAAATATGTGAACCCTTTAGAATTGTCTGCATTTTTGCATACATATGACCTTAAACTTAGTTACATTTTTACAAGTCCTAAGAGGAGACAAGGAGAACCCTGTTAAACACGTGAGACAAACATATTATACTTTTTTCATTTATTTTACATGAAAATGATCCAATGATACATATCTGTGAGTGGCATGTTTTGTGGTTGTACTAGACAGAAATATAACTTGTGGTTCAAATGAAGAGAGTTATGTCTGGGCAAAGGGAAATACTGCATTCCAGCCTAAGAACTTTATCCCATCTGGTAGTCTATACGTAAATGATCTATGTTTGTCTCATTCTAGTAGGATGACAGCAAAGCCACTTGAATCACTGTTTAAACAAGCCATACAAATTTTAGCCAGGAAATCACAACAATGTAATTATTGTCAAATACTCCTGAAAGATAATATATTGAATTTTGACCATCAAATTACATACTCGAATGCCAGTCTGGTGTGCAAAACTGTCCATAGCATTGCACCTCTATGTCTCACAACTTTGTTCTGAGAATCAGAGACGGACTACAAGGTCTACCTCTAGGGGGCAGTGTAAACATCCTATACGAGCTACATCTTTTGCACAATCTGCTTTCTCTTATAAAGCTGTTAAACAATGGAATGCGCTACCTAATAACTTGAAATTGAGTGTGGATTTTTGGGTTTTGAACTTAATCCAATAGAAATGTTGTGGAAAGTCCTGACGCAGTTCATGTGACGAAATCCACCAACATAACGTATGGGCTAAAATTGCTCCAATTGTGTGGAGAACTGATCACATTTTCCTGCAAATGTTCAGCTGTAGTTATTGCTGCACAAGATGCTAACATAAAAGGTCTGAGTTGTTTCATCTGGCTCTCTTTATCTACTTTTAGGACTTAAAACTCGGAAAAATTGGATGATATTTTCGATCACATTTATGCAGAAATGCAGAAACATCTTCAGGGTTCACACATTTTCAATCACCACTGTATACTATCTTTGATCATCAATAAAAATAATTTCATTACAAATGTGCAAGTACAGACAAGGTAATAATTGGTCACAATCAACTTACTCCTTTCCTTCACTGCTGACACTCATATTAGATATGTCAGATTGTTCACTGTTGTGACTGGAGGGTCGCGATGATGTGCCATTGGGCTGTGATGGTGGGCGATGGGAGACAGGCTGTCCTCTGATGCTTGGGATAAAAATGAACTGTGTCTCCGAGGGATAAAAAGGTCTTTTCACAACACCTGGATAGTAAGGCGGATGACCTGACATGTGTATGTGAGGAGCAGAAGGCATGAGTGTGTCATAGGGGGCTGCTGGGGAAAAGGGGAAGGGATGAAGAGACATCACATAGTCTACACTTTTTTTCGCTGCCGTATCGTGAAATGTCGTGGATATCATTTGCAGTTCTTCTGTTTCATGAGTTTCCACTGGTGACAGGTTTGCTGACCTGCTTTCTCCAGACTGACTGTGTGGGGAGTGTATGTGTGCAGCCGTAGGAGAGACAGAAGCACTGCGCTGACGGTTTGGGGTGGCCAGCGGAGAATAGCTTGAGTTGTTTGGAGATGAAGTACCTGAAAACATCAAAGTTTTATTAGTTATCTATTATTAGCAGATAATCTAAACCATTTAATTAAGCTATGTAGAATAATAAACAATTTATTTATTCATTCATTTGCCCAAGAAAATATTAAAAACGACACTGGTAGATCTTTGCATGTTTCCCTTATTAAAATATCAGCACCTATAACCATGAATTTGATTTGAATTTGCATTTGGAAATACCCTCTGTCTCCCTGCCAACCATAAGAGTTGGTAACTAACTGTTAATAAACTAACTGCTTTTCTTGTCCTATTCTCAGCGCTTTATTTATTAACAGCCAATCCTGCCAATATGTATTTATAGTTATGATGCTAGGCAGAGTATTCTAAAGGTCACACATTTTTGCATACAAGTTGTCAAATGTTGCAGAAAACTAGACTGGAAGTGTGCAGGTAAACCACTTAACTTATGCATACTTTTAGTGTTATTTTTGTCTTAGAGTGCACATGCTCTCTCTCTCGATGTTAAGTCCCATGTCTCTCTTAGCTTTTGTCGTGCCCAAGGGTTTTTGTGATATTATACAATGTGTTCCGTTTATATTATAGATAGCACTTATTGACTATAAATGTGATACTTCATATTTCATGCCAAGCAGGTGTTTGCTGTTCAAGCTTTACATTTGATCTAAATTCTTACGTATCATGTTACATGACAGTAATTCATTCATACACTCATTTCCATATATGAATTAATCCAGTTCAAGGTCGTGGGCATCCGGGGCCTAACTCATAACAAAAGCTGCAGGGCGGGAAACAATCCTAGACATTGCGTCACTCCATCACAGGGCACATACACTCTGAACACTTTAGAGACACCAATTGACACATGTCCATGGGAAATGTGAGGAAACTGAAGTACCCAAGAAAATCCCACACAGACACAGGAAGAAAATAACAACTCCACACAGACAGATGTCAGGCCAGAAATCAAACTGTGGAAATCAGGAATTGTGACATCACAGCAGCGATTGTCTCACCATTAAAGCTGTGCTGAGTTTTTAGAGTGTGGCCCCGAGTCACCTTCCCGCGGAGCACATCAGATACCTGAGCAGATTCGTTCGTTAGTAAGGGTTAGTCATATAAATTGCATTGTTCCCTTAATCATTCATATGATTGATTTAATTTTGAATAATTAATTGTAAAGAAATGGAATTGCTTGGGAGAAGCCTCATAGCAACAGAACAAAACAGAAACGTGTAAATACTGGTATTCACCACTAATGGGCAGCATTAACATCCTGATGTAAAATGAACCAATAAGACTATTCAATCTATATACTGTGGATCTTGAAAGTTTGTGAACCCCTTCATCATCAGATTTTTCTTTTCATGTATTTTCAAGTACTACATGTAGATAGGAAGCTTAATTAAACAATAATATACTTACTCTAGTACAATGTGACAGTGCAACTTATCTGTGATTGGCAAAAGCATGTGACCATGTTTCAGTATCAGTTATTAAGTCCCGATGTGCAGCAATAAATGCAGCTACACATTTTAGCCCATTCCTACTTACAGAACAGTTTAAACCCGGAATATTGCTGGATTTAATCGCATGAACCGGTCGTCTCAGGTCCTTCCATGACATAACTAATTTCTATTGTATTAAGATCAGCCCTTTGATGTAGCCATTTCAACACTGATCTTTAACCATTCTTTGGTAGAACGGCCTGTGTGCTTAGGGTCGTTGTCTTATTGCATGATCCAAACTCTCTTGAGATTCAGTTCACTAACAGATGTCCTGACATTTTCCTTTAGAATTTGCTGATATCATACAGGATTCATTAATCCATCAACAATGGCAAGCCGTCCTGGCCCAGATGCAGCAAAACAGGCCAAAAGCATCATACTACCACCGCCATGTTTCACAGATGGGACACAGTTTTCCTTTCTCCAGATGGTTATGATTTCACCCAAAAGTTCTATTTTGGTCTCATCCGTGCACAAGACAGTTTTCCAGTAGCTTTCTGGCTTGTCCATGTAGCAAACTGCCAACGCGCACCAATGTTGTTTTTGGAGAGCAGTTGCTTTCTCCTTGCAACCCTACCATGCACACCATTGTTGTTCAGTGTTCTCCTGATGCTGGACTCAAACATTAACATTAGCCAACGTGAGAGAATTGCTTAGAAGTTACTCTGGCTTCCTCTGTGACCTCTTGGACTATTACACACCTTGCTCTCGGAGTGATCTTTGTTGGTTGACCATTGCTGGGGAGAGTAACTATGGTCTTGAATGTCTTCCCTTTGTACACAGTGTGTCTGACTGTGAATTGGTGGAGTACAAATTCTTTAGTCTTTTATAGCCTGATAAACATAAAACACTTTTTCTGAGGTCCTCAGGAATGTCTTTTGTTCATGCCATGATACACTTGTATTGAAAATACCTGATTCAATGTCCAATGTCCTGACCTAATTTCAACTTCAAAGTAACTGCTAATCCTAGAGGTTCATATAGTTTTGCCACTCTGAGATACGTTATATTGGAACGTTACACGTTATTCAAGCATAATGTAATATAATTCCTCCAAGCCGGTGTGCAGGACTGATCAACAGTTACAGGAAATGTTTAGTTACAGTTATTGCTGCATAGGGAGGTCACACCAGATACTGAAAGCAAAGGTTCACATCCTTTTGCCACTCACTAATATGTAATATTGGATCATTTTTCTCAAGAAATAAATGACCAAGTATAAGATTTGTGTCTCATTTGTTTAACTGGGATCTCTTTATCTACTTTTAGGACTCATGTTCAAAATCAAAATCTCATGATGTTTTAGGTCATATTTATGCAGAAATATAGAAAATTCTAAAGGGTTCACAAACTTTCAAGCACCACTGTATTTGCAAATTATTAGTTCCTATAATTAGATACAAGTGCTTTAATATACATATTTATACCATTAAGTAATTTTAGGTACTCATTTTTCTTCGTCTTAATCACCATATTATTAGACTTACCTTCTTGTTTTTCGTCACCATGACAGCTGTGTCATTGTGGTAGTTCTTTAGACTGCTGTCAGCTCCATTTTTCAGTAATATTCGGACAGCCTCCACCTCCCCACGACCACAAGCAATGTGAAGAGCCGTGTTTCCACTGTAGGACTGTGAGTTCACATTACAACCATTCTGAAAAAAGAAAAAGATGGTATACTAACTGGTTCCTAAGTAGTAATACTTTGCCATGCCAAAAGTAAATGACTCTTTAAAAATTGTCAAATCGTAGAATACAATATGAGGCAATGCAGCATTTGTAATTCAACCTAACGTTGGTTCCTGTTTGTTTGGTCAACATCAAAGAGGTGGAAACACATTTGATTTAATAAGCCAGACATTATTACAGGGCGGTGTGGTTGAGCAGTGGTTATCACTGTTAAGTCAGTTGGTGACACTGAAGTATCCCAGTGTACTGTGGGCCAAAAAAGGATTTAGTCAGCCACTGATTGTGCAAGTTCCCCTACTTAGAAAGATGAGAGAGATCTGTAATTTTCATCATATGTACACTTCAACTATGAGAGACAAAATGAGAAAAAGAAAATCCAGGAATCACATTGTAGGATTTTTAAAGAATTTAATTATAAATTATGGTGGAAGTATTATAAGTATTTGGTCAATAACAAAAAAGTTCAACTCAATACTTTGTAACTTACCCTTTGTTGGCAAAGACAGAGGTCAAATATTTCCTGTAAGTCTTCACCAGGTTTGCTCACACTGTAGCTGGTATTTTGGCCCATTCCTCCATGCAGATCTCTTCTAGAGCAGTGAAGTTTTGGGGCAACGCGGACTTTCAACTCCCTCCACAAATTTTCTATGGGGCTGAGGTCTGGAGACTGGCTAGGCCACTCCAGGATCTAGATATGCTTTTTACGGAGCCGCTCTTTTGTTGCCCGAGCAGTGTGTTTGGGATCATTGTCATGCTGGAAGACCCAGCCACGTTCCATCTTCAATGCTCTCACTGATGGAAGGAGGTTTTGGCTTACAATCTCATGATACATGGCCCTGTTCATTCTTTCCTTAACACGGATCAGTCGTCCTGTCCCCTTTGCAAAAAAACAGCCCCAAAGCATGATGTTTCCAGCCCCATGCTTCACAATAGGATGGTGTTCTTGAGATCCAACTCTGCATTCTTCTTCCACCAAACATGACGAATTGAGTTTTTACCAAAAAGTTCTATTTTGGTTTCATCTGACCACATGATATTCTCCCAATACTCTTCTGGATCATCCATATGCTCTCTGGCAAACTTCAGATGGGCCTGGACATGTACTGGCTTAAGCAAGGGGACACGTCTGGCACTGCAGGATCTGAGTCCCTCTCGGCGTAGTGCGTTACTGATGATAGCCTTTGTTACTTTGGTCCCAGCTCTCTGCAGGTCATTCATCAGGTCCCTCCGTGTAGTTCTGGGATTTTTGCTCACTGTTCTCATGATTATTTTGACCCCACAGGATGAGATCTTGCGTGGGGGCCCAGATCGAGGGAGATTATCAATGGTGTTGTATGACTTCCATTTTCTTACAATTGCTCACACAGTTGATTTATTCACACCAACCTGCTTGCCTATTGTAGATTCACTCTTTCCAGCCTGGTGCAGGTCTACAATTTTCTTCCTGGTGTCCTTCGACAGCCCTTTGGTCTTGGCCATGGTTGAGTTTAGAGTCTGTTTGAGGCTGTGGACAGGTGCAATTAATTCAGATAACGAATGGAGGACCGAAGAGCTTCTTAAAGAAGAAGTTACAGGTCTGTGAGAGCCAGAAATCTCGCTTGTTTGTGGGTGACCAAATACTTACTTATTTTCCACTGTGATTTACAATTAAATTCTTTAAAAAATCCTACAATGTGATTTCCTGGATTTTTTCCTCATTTTGTCTCTCATAGTTGAAGTGTACGTATGATGAAAATTACAGACATCTCTCATCTTTCTAAGTGGGAGAACTTGCACAATCAGTGGCTGACTAAATCCTTTTTTCCCCACTGTATGTACATGTGTGAGTGCGCGTGGGTGTATTATATCATTCTCACCCCTGCCATTTGCTTCTGCATTAGTAGGTGGGAATTTACTTTTATAGACTGAATGAATGGTCACCAATCAGCAATCATTTTTAAATATGACCTCTTAACTACAGTGGGGCAAAATAAGTATTTAGTCAGCCACTGATTGTGCAAGTTCTCCCACTTAGAAAGATGAGAGAGGGACTCAGCCAAGAGAGACTCAGATCCTGCAGTGCCAGCCGTGTCCCCCTGCTTAAGCCAGTACATGTCCAGGCCCGTCTGAAGTTTGCCAGAGAGCATATGAATGATCCAGAAGAGGATTGAGAGAATATCATGTGGTCAGATGAAACCAAAATAGAACTTTTGGTAAAAACTCAACTGGAGGAAAAAGGATGCTGAGTCGTATCCCAAGAACACCATACCTTGGTGAAGCATTGGGGTGGAAACATCATGCTTTGGGGCTGTTTTTTCTGCAGAGGGGACAGGACGACTGATCCACGTTATGAAAGGAATAAATGGGGCCATGTGTCGTGAGATTTTAAGCCAAAACCTCCTTCCATCAGTGAGAGCATTGAAGATGGAACGTGGCTGGGTCTTCCAGCATGCCAATGATACCAAACACACCACTCGGGCAACGAAGGAGTGGCTCCATAAAAAGCATTTCAAGGTCCTGGAGTGGCCTAGCCAGTCTCCAGACCTCAACCCCATAGAAAATTTGTGGAGGGAGTTGAAAGTCCGTGTTGCCCAGCTACTGCCCCAAAATATCACTGCTCTAGAGGAGATCTGCATGGAGGAATGGGCCAAAATACCAGCTACAGTGTGTGCCAACCTGGTAAAGACTTACAGGAAATGTCTGACCTCTGTCATTGCCAACAAAGGTTTTGTTACAAAGTATTGAGCTGAACCAAATTTATTGACCACATACTTATTTTCCACCATAATTTACAATTAAATTCTTTAAAAATCCTACAATGTGATTTCCTGGATTTCTTTTCTCATTTTGTCTCTCATAGTTGAAGTGTACCTATGATGAAAATTACAGACCTCTCTCATTTTTCTAAGTAGGAGAACTTGCACAATCAGTGGTTGACTAAATACTTTTTTGCCCCACTGTATGTCTTACTTTTAGATTTGCTTCTAAAAATGAACTGTTTTCAAGCATTGTAACATTGTAGAAATAAACCTCTTAAAACAATTACATTATTATTTTTGTAACAGTGTGTTACCTAAAAAATTAAAAAAGTTACTGAGGCTGCAGCTTCATCTAAATTATTGTTAAAGGCCTGATCAGAGAAGGTGAGTCATAGGCAGACTAAGGAAATACAACTGAAAACACATGCAGTTAAACAGAAAAGAGAGTCACAAATGCAGCCACACCTCAACAAGGAAGTTGACCATCTCCATACAATTGTTCTCCACAGCATGAACCAGTGGACTGCGACCGCTCTTTATGTCCTGTGTTGAAAAGGGAAACAAATTAGACAAGGCAAAGATTTTATACACTGTGTATATTACAGTGCCAATTAAACAAACCAAAACAAAACAAAACAAAAAGTTAACAGTCTCACTCACAAATCCAGTGTTATTGTAAACTTAATACAATGGTACCTCGGTTCTCAGCCACCTCAGAACCCATTGAATCAATTTGCTCGCTAATCGGCACACTTGCTTAAACTTGTAAGAGTCGAGCTTCATGACTCGTTTCAGCCAAAACTCAATTCACGATTCATGACTCACGATTCATTACACAGTGATTCAGAGATTCAGATTCACAATAGCTCTCGCTTAGAGAAGATCTGGGCTGTGTTTACCATGTTATTTATAGTTATTTTTACATCTACAATACTGTATTCTTAGTGCAAATAAGTTACCATGGGTCTTAAAAAGGTTAGTTTATATGAGCCAACCGAAAGCAAAACAGGGATTGAATGCTCCAGAACACATGCTGCATTTAACCATAGAGTATTTTTGCACTTTCACTAAACTCACTAAATTACATGTGATTTTTCTACACTTTATTATAAAATAAGCATTGTGGTAATGATTTTAGCCATCTGTAGGTTAATGTAAGTGTATTAAACATTAACTTACTTATCATTAGTTATCATGAGGCAAAATCTCCATCTATAGGCGCTATAACAACACTGCAATTTAAGGTGGACCGGAAAGTGCGAATAAGAAGCAGGCAAATAAGAAACCAACTTGAGCCTCACCTACCAAACACTCATTAAACTCATCAGTTCATGATACATTTAACGTACCATGAATTTGTAAAAAACATATCCCCTTTGCAAATCAGGGGCGATTACCAAGGTACCACTGTATATATAAAACTGTATTGCAGAAAATGCCTTCAAAATCACCACAAAATGTGTTAAGTGATGAGAAACACAGAAGCAACCACAAATGTAAGGCCACATTAACTTTATGTATTTTATTTCATTATAGTAACTTTTTCACTGTTTAGAGATGTTATTTATTTAATGTTACAGTAAGTTTACTGTACAAAAGACTGTACAAAGTCATTTGACCTTGCTTTTATGTAATCATCATTTGTTTGCCACATACTGGGTTTTAGAAGAAGAAATTCTTGGTTTATACCCAGAGCAACAGACATTTTTTGTGCTTGATGATACAAAGTGCTGCAGCTGTTATGGCACTTTTGTGCCATAAGTTCCTCATGCATTCAATATCTTTGAAGCAGGAAATAATTGTAAGAATCAAACGTGTGACACCATTTCCAGCAGACACAAATTCACATGTAAACCATATGTCATTGAGACAAGATGATCATTTTTATTATTATTATTATTATTATTATTATTTGTTCTGGTGAAAGAGCTTGTTATATGGAACAGACTGAAGGGGTGAGGTCTGTATCTTTAATGTTTTCCATACATACCTCACTGGCACCATAGTGTATACAGTATATATATGAGCTGCATCTGAAATGGTCACCTATTCACCACCCCCCCCAAATTCTGCACACTATATAGCAAGTGATTAGCCTGTAACGAACATAACTCTTTGCTCACTCCCATGCCTCAGCAGATTCCACCACATAAGCACACCAACACACTCCGTTGCATGGCGCACAATAAGAGTTTGCACATGCTGTTTCTTATAAAAGCATGTAAAATGTAATATTTTGCTTTGTAAATGTAGTTTTGGAAATCCAAACAAAGCCTCACGGAAACCCGCTGATGCACAATTATGTGCAAAGTCGTATAGGGAAGTGTCCCAAATTGTTTCTGTTCTTTATAGACTAACTGTGATATAAGCTTACATGGTATATAGAATTTAGGGAATAGCGATTAGAGCACCACTTGGGAGACAGCCTATATCTATGGGTGCACATGTATCAAGTAATGAAAATGTGATTAAAGATGCTTTAAATAGGTTAGCTGTTAACATATTCAATTTAACAATTGTAATATATGTGTGTGTGTGTGTGTGTGTACAGGGTCTGAAATTTGGTGAACCCTGAATTTTCATTATTTCTGCCCCAACCCCAACCACCTGTAATAGTCCTGCACATCGGCTGGAAGGAATTTTAATTGGGTACCATATTTTTCGGACCATAAAGCGCACCGGATTATAAGGCGCAATATCAATGATCGACTGCTAACGAGTATATTTTCATACATAAAGCGCACCGGGTTATAAGGCGCATGAAATGAAACAAAACTCTTAAGTTCCGTCGGAAGCTCAGTTTGGTCTTTACCTGGTGCAGGGCGTCTTCTTGCTTCCTCCACATCCGTACCATTAACTCGTTAACGTTGAATTCTCTCACAGCTGCTCTATGTCCATGTTGTACTGCATGACTGATAGCGTTGAGTTTGAAATCCGCTTAAAAAATGAATGAATGAATGCACGGACCCTAATGCTGAAGCACATACCGTATTACTCCGCGATGCTGCGCACTACGGTGGCCGTAAGCTTCGTAACCTACCAAGGCCGTGCTAAAACATTTTGACAGATTTATGAGCGTCGTGTACCATCTACAATCGGTTCTAGGTCAGAAAGCACAACCAGAATTAATTCATACATTAGACGCACCGCATTTTAAGGCGCACTGTCGATTTTTGAGAAAGTTAAAGGATTTTAAGTGCGCCTTATGGTCCGAAAAATACGGTAATTGGGTAAATATTTCATACCCAAGTATGAAAACACGTAGGTACTAGCAGATGATAATGTAAAAATAGGTCACTCACTACAGCGTTAATGTCAGCTCCACCATCTAGTAACAATTTGGCCAATTTCATATTTCCATTCTGAACAGCCAAATGAAGAGGAGTTAAGCCTGAAATTGAAAAGAAAAATGTGCATTACAAATAGCATCTACAATCAGACAGAGGCTTTTGGAAAATACCTACTTTACTGCGCAAAATATTATTCTACAATTACAGTTCCACCAACTTGTTACAACAAGTGTTCCATCAACAACTGATGGATCCTAACATTATGCAAATCAGTGGCATATATTTATTTATATGTTTACATTAGAAGTATGGGGAGGGATTTTGAGCAAATATAAATATTGAATATATATGTCCCTAATATATGTATTTGAATATAAATATAATATTCATTCATTCATTCATTCATTCATTCATTCATTCATTCGCTTTCTTAATCGCTTAATCCTAGACAGGGTCACAGGAAAGGCAGTGCCTAGCCGGTGGCATAGGGCACAAGGCAGGAACAACCCTTGACAGGGCATAAATATAATATGTCCCCGCAATATATATTGTAAATATGACCTTGCTACATACATAGAAAATGACCAGTTGCTAAAGAAATGAAAAAGAAAAAATATATTATTTGTTTTACTTCTAAGATACATCATCTGAACTAGATTGATGTTGGATGTTGACTGCTCAGGCCCACCTCCCACCACACAAAAACACAAACATCCTATAGATACGGGCATGGTATTTTATTTAGGGATAAGCATTGCTAAATTAGACCTACTATGAATTGCTGAAGATTATTTTATGCGTAGCTAGCTATAAAACAAAAAAAAAGTAACATTATTAAAAGCTAACGCCATTACACAATTCAATTCATTTTCAAATTTGGCTTGGAAATGTTTTGTAGGCCTAGTATTATTGCTACCATCACCTACATAAGCTGTTTTTACATCAGTCATGTTGTGTGAAACGTCAGCATACCTACTATTAGGAAAGAAAGCTTGGCCATTCGTAAATTACAACTGCTTTCTTTTCAAGTCCTGATGATGTAAGCTGGCCCGCCCTCTCGCACAACTCTCACATATGGCGGACACGAAATTACAAGTCTGAACTGAATTAAGCATGTACTCATCTTAGAGAGGAAGTTCTCAGCCACTAATTAAAATTGTATTTTTTTAATTTAAATACCTGGGTTCAGACTTCAGTGACCTAACACATGACTATAACCAGTCTAAAATCTTAACTCTCTCTGTGGACCCCAAATTGCCATGCCATGCTAGTGTAGCCTCAGTCCAATCCAGCACTTACCCTCATAATTCCTGCTGTCCAAGCAGCCTGACGTGCAACATAGCGATTGGGAGTGATGCGAAAGTATGATGGACAAGCAGATCTCCTGGTTGTGCTCACAGCATAGGTGCACTGCCGTTTGTCCATTACGGTCCAGCGCTCCAGCGTCTGCTCCACCCTGCAGGAGAGCCTCCACCATGCCAGGCTGATGAGTAATGACTGCCAAGTGGAGCGGAGTCTAAAAAACAGATATTGGATACAGAGCTTTCATTTATCTGAGCATAAATAGCTCTTTGCAGGTCAGTCAAGTTTCCTTTATGCAGCTTGTATTTTGCATATTGGCAAAGAGGTCAAAAGCATTTTAAATCACCCCATTTTTTAAATCACACAATTCTCCATGTCAGTGAATGCTGTATCATTATAACTTTCAATAACTGTTGAGAGATTTAGCTCAATGAACAGAAAGATCATTATTCCTCCACCAAAAATACGGTTCTTGCTGTCCATATCTGCATTTAGCATTTTTGTGGCATCATCCAAACCCAAATCTGTCTGTCAGGCTGCCAGATAAAGTGTAATTCAACACTTCAGAGAACACATTTAACACTTGGGTGGTGCACTGGTCTAAAAGGCTAGTCCACCTTCACAAGGAGTCCCACTGGTGCTTTACAGGCATCTAGGGCATGCTTATGCCTTAGGCCTGTGGTCTCCGGGAATATATCCCGAAGCCTGCACGATCCTGACCAGGAAAAAGTAAAGAAAGAATTAAAAATAAATGAAAATGAAACATATGGATGTTTTGTGTTATGCATGTGACATTCGAGATTTACAAAAGGCTGAAGTACAAGATAACCCCTAATGGTTAAAAATGGCACAGATTAATTAATGTTGCTTACAAGTACAAGCTGCATCACTTTAATCATGAGTCTACAATCACATTGAGTAGGATCGATGTTTGGTAATGCAGGGTTATTTAGATTATAAAGATGAATCACATCCTTGTGAATTCCCAACAGGGCAGGCTCACCCTAGGAACCCGTAAAGCAGGATAAAGGTCAATGCCACAGAACACTGTAGAAGAGATAAGAACGTGCAGTTCCTGTCTGTTTACTGCACAAACACACATGTATAAACAAATGCAATCATGCTACATACATTCGCACACGTCAACCCTGGCTATACTTATACTGATAAATCCATTTTGATTAATTATCCTACAGGTTTGGCAAGGTACACACCAAAATGCTCCTTTCATTTTGACTAAATGTGACCATTCATCTTTCATTTTAATAATAATAAAAAAAATCTGAGTTTCTCTTTAGTTCCTGGAAGGAAGGTCAGGACTGTACTGTTACACAGTTAGGTAACAATGGGTAGGGCAAAGACAGAGAAAGGGGAAAGACGATGTTCCAGTAAGACCTGGTATCAAAACTACAGCGGTACTAGAGAAATTCCTCTGCTGTCACAATGTGGTCCTCCCTTCCTGTGGAACAGATCCAGTTTCCCTGAATCCTGTATGAGTCATTCTTCTTGACATGCATCACATGTCTAACAGATATTATTTGCTTAATTGTACAAACTCCATATGAATGACAGGAGCAAAAACATACGAGTACAGCAAATCTACTTGCACACAGAGCTTTTTCGGAGTTGAAGTATTTTCAGCTTCCAAAGTACTCCCAAAAAAGGAAAGCATTAAAATGTTTGTAATGTAAAAATAAGCATGTCAAACAGTCTAGAAACATCACATTTATGTCATTTAGCAGACACCCTTACCCAGAGTGACTTACAATTGACAGTCTTACAATTCAAGCAGTTATGGGTTACGCTGCATCTTGTTTAAATACATGACCAATCATGAAGATACCATTTGGGAAAAAATCCATATTTTCCTGCCATCTCACGATAGAACAGTGGCTATAAAACTGCTAATAAACTCCATTGGTAACATTAGTTATAGTAATTTGAATATTAATATGATTTGTCACAATCAAGCTGAAACACTATGCAACCCGAATCATTTCATTTTAGGAATTCCTCAGAAATTCACTGTTTTAAATGAAAAAGTGGCTTTTGTGACAAATTGGTTAGGAATATTTACCAGAAGGTCCAGAGTTCAAATCCCAGCACTGCCAAGCTGTAGTTGTACGTCACAATAAGGCATCATGCTGCATGTGGTTAGTGCAGTTGCCCCACAGCCCCAGAGATCCACGGTTCGATCCTGACATCAAATTTAGCCTGTTTGGAGTTTATGTCCTCCTGTGTCTGTGTTGGTTTACTCCACATACTCTGCTCTCCTCCCAAATTCCAAAGACATGCGTTAGGTTAACTGGTCAGTCTGAATTGGTCCAGTATGAATGAGTCTGGCTACTATCAATGTAACTTTGCTCCATAGCCAAAGGCATTGATGTGATGTAAAATAAACAAATAAGTAAAATAAGTGAAACTCTGGATAAGGGTGTCTGCAAAATGGTGCAAATATAAATGTAAATACTGAACAAAATCCATTCTTATTCAGTTATCTTTAATACTTTAATTGTAATTGGAGTAACTTGCCCACTCATACTAAATATCAAAGCTTTAATACAACAGGCCAAATACAACAGTACAGACTAAGAAAAGCAAAAAAAAAAACTGAAGGGAAAGTCTGTTTGGGAAATAAAGAGCCGGAAGTGCTCGACCGGAGGAGAAGGGAGCAGGGAGTTGCAGGGAAGGATGGGATTAGAGAGGGAAAATCCCTTCCATCTCCCCTGCAGTGTATCTTTGGACACACATTCATGTGCTGAAAGAGCGAAAAATAAAAGGACGACTGAACGGAAGAAATATTTACATTAAATAAAATAAAATCCTGCATGGAACTGGGACTCAAGGCGGTGAAATGTTATTGAAAACAAAGTGTGTGAAAGAAGAACTGAGAGCAGCAAAATGCTTTGTAAAGAGAAAATAAGTAAATATATTATTTCTGCTGTAACAATGATTTGAGCCTTTTGCATATTGCAGATATAAGTTGGCCCGTTCTTGATTTTCAGATACATAAATAGCTAGGTCTAATTGAAGAGAGAGTAAAAGAGCGAGAGAGAGAGAGAGAGAGAGAGAGAGAGAGAGAGAGAGAGAGAGAGAGAGAGAGAGAGAGAGGGGAAGGGAAAGTCCCTGATCTACTCTGAACTATAAGAAGGTATGTTGAGAAACAGCCCTGAGAGCGAGGGGCATCATGTGACTTCTCGGAATGCGAATACATAAGTTCATGCACACACAAACACATACGTGCGCACGCACACACGCATACACACGCACACTGAGCAGCTGCTTTAACCAAACACACACTCACAATGCTCACAGTTTTATGTAGCCCGTATTCATGTTCACAGTAAGGAAGATAGGAACCAAAGTAAGTAAGGAAACAAAATGCTGAAACATACAAGTTAAACACATACACAGCACAGGCACTGTGTTTTTTTACAGCTTGCACAGGCTGCGACAGGATCTACATTTTAAATGTCAGTGTGGATGGGTGCCCCATCACTGAACCCACAAACACTGTAGAAGAAACTATATAGAGGTAGTGATGGCAGTAGGTCAGCTTTTCTAAATACACAAGCCAGCTATTAAGTTTAGTGGACTCACAAGAAGTAAGTATGCAAAACTACAGTTTCTGTTTGTCCTTTACAACCACTGACTGGTGACTGGTATATGCACACCGAAGCACATCCACATGACTATACACAGACACACACACACAGACACACACAGACACACACAGACACACACAGACACACACACACACAGGAACACACACTAATACATAGTCATATACGGAATGTACAGTTGTTCAGCTTTGGGGAACTGAAGTGAATGAAGACAGGATATCGCACGAAAGAAAGATCGGCAGTTCTCAGGCACGACTCGGGCGCAACTTCTGGTAATTGGGTCGCAGTGTGTGTACAGGGTGAAACCTTAGTACAAAGTGAGGTAATTTCTGAGGTTTTGGTAAAGAAAGTGGCTAGCTCTGATGATGAGAATGGGTTACAATAGTGGAAATGCAGCATTATCGTGAGGGAGAAAGGGAGAACAGAATCTGAAAGCAAGGGACAGTCCACCGAGGGTAAGCCATAATCAGAGACCCGTGTGGGAAAGAAGGATACAATACAGCCAACATGATCAAAAGTATGTAGACACCACTTAGATATATATTGGACAAGGCTATTTAAGCCCCACACATCGCTAAAGCTAATGATAGCAAATTATTAGGTTAGACTGAAAGCTCAGGGACTTTTTGTATGCTGCTCCAGTGCTGTCATCAGGGTTCTCACAGTCCTGGAAATTCCAAAGAAGTCTTGGCAAAATAAGATGCATTTTACATTTTACAGTTCTAGAGATGTTATGGTGTCTTCCAGATTATCAATATTGGAGACAATACTGAATAAATGTTCTGTAAACAATCTGACATTGTTTTCCCCAGCTGACCCACTTTGATATGTTGCAAAACCTGCAATAACTATGCTTTTGATGTTGTGTATAAATTAGTTGCAAAGAGTTAGTGTAGCTTGATTGGTGTGAGGACTACACCATTATAGTCCATAACTAGTCCCAAAATGATGCTACAACCTTTAAACCATGTTTCCAAGTGTTGGTCAAATGACAAATGTGCAGGACTGGGGCCCAATGAATCATCAGTCAATACCTATGTGAATTCTTGGAAAAGTTTTTTAATTGTGTAGGAACCCTGTGCTACAAGTATTTTGAAGTGGAAATGTCTTACAGTAGTAGCAGCCAAGCAAAGCCATAGGCCACACAAGCTTACAGAAAAGTGTTAAAGCAAGTGCAAATTGTCTTGGCTGCATCACCACATTCCAAACTGCATCTAGAAACATTGTAAGCAGGAGAAGTTCATCTCAAACTTCATGGGTTTCAGCTGCTGAGCAGTGGCCAAAAGCTCCAGGCCAGTCTGATGGCTCAAAATGAAAATATACACAATCTTAGTGCCAACTGTAAAATTAGGTGGAAATAAGATAATGGTCTTGGACTGTTTTTGATGGTTTGGGCTAAACCCTTTAGTTACCCTGAAGTGAGCTCTTAATGCTTCAGCTTATAATGACATTAAATAGAAGTGTGTGCTCCTAAAGTTGTCGACAAAATTTTAGAGAAAAGTCCTTTTCTGGTTTATCTTGACAATGTTCTGTGCAAGAGAGTTCCATAAAGTAGGGGTAGACAAGTGTTGTAGCATTTGGCTGGTTTGGACAGAGTCCAACCCAACGCCACCCGTCGTCTTTGGAATGCTAATTGTAAACCAGGCCTTATCAGTACAACAATAGATTTGACCTCCATAAAGCCTTTATGTCTGGAAACAAGCCCCGGCTGTCATGTTACATAATCTCACTGAAATCCTTTCCAGAACATAGGTAGTTCACGTTGGACAATAGGGACATGACAAATCCATTGTAAACTCAGGGGTTTAATATATACTGTATATATCATAGCATAGCATACCTTAAACATGCTTAAAACACTTACATTATACTACACTTGGGCAAAATCATTAATACAAAGCTTATTTTATAATAAAGTGTTGAATATCTCATGTCATTTACTGAATAATGTACTGAAAGTGAAAAAAATGTCAACAACTGTTATTCTTTTAAAATATGCAGATAGTTTGTTTGATTTATCCTGTACAGAGAATGTGAGAGAAGCAACAAGATGTAAAGGACTGATACCATCTGATACTAGGCCGCATGTAAATACCATGTGAAGATGTCACAAATATGCAAATTAGCGCATTGCATCATCTAGCGTGGTGCAAGCAGTGCCCCCCTCAAGGTTGAGTTGAAACCTGCACCTCTGTCACCACCCTTAATTTTGAACGTAAGGACTGAGTGTACATCCTACAAGCTTTTGGACATATGGTTTATATTCACGTCTCTTCGTTCCTCACTCTTTAGTGTTCTGCACTACATTTGTGTACATGTGCATGTGTCCTACCTGTCTGAGATTATTATATAAATCCAGGTTACGTCCAGCACAGCATAAAACGTGGATGAGTCGACGAACTACTGCCTCCTTCTCCTGAGCCACAGCAATGTGCAGAGGCCTGAAACAACACATACAATCAATGTAATCAATCAATGTAATCTATACAGATACTGACACAGTGTAAATCAATTTTTACTAGCAAAAGCAAATCAGAAACAAAAAGCTACTAAATTAAAATGGACATTCCACATTGTATATATGTTTTTTTGTTAATACTCTGCCATGAGTTTGATATGCTGAGCATTAGCATTAGCACTCGGAGCTAACAAAGCTTTCAAACTGATCAAGAAAAAATGTTAGATGTTTGACATGTGTTTGACATAACTCTAAACATGCTACCTGGTGAAGTGCTAGACAGTAGGGCCTGGGCATGTCTGAGCACACACAATTTTCTGTAACCTCAAAACAGAAATTAACACTGCCACGCTTCATAGCATCAGTGAATACAACCATGTCAGGTCCAGGGATAGCCAGTTTGCTTCATAGCAGAAGTGGTTTGTCTGATTGCTGGTCAATGTTTTAGGTACTTTTGTAGTAACCTATTGGGTTGTTCTTCTGTGGACTGTCACTGGTTTTCCTCACGTGTTGTAACATGTTTCTGTTTATGATGAGTTTAGGTTCTCCTGATCTGTTCCTCATCCTGTTTTTCAAATTGTTTGCTGAAAATAAATAACACAACAAAAAGTCTAGTACACAGCCAACCAATTGCCATAGACAAAAGTTAGTAGAAAATTGGATTGAACTGAAGGGTTCACTAACTTTCAATGTGGCACTGTCATAGGATGGGTTTGGTCCTGCTAGAGCTACCTTAGTCATTCATTCATTTTCTTATCTGCTTAATCCTGTTCATGGTCGCAGGAAAGCCTAGTTGGTAGCACAGTGCGCAAGGCAGAAACAACCATAGACAGGGTGCCAATCCATCATAGGGCACATACACTCACACACTCCTTGCAACCTTACCATGCACACTTTTGTTGTTCAGTGTTCTTCTGATGGTGGACTCATGAACATTAACATTAGCCAATGTGAGAGAGGCCTTCAGTTGCTTAGAAGTTACTCTGGGGTCCTTTGTGACCTCGCCAAATATTAGATGCCTTGCTTTTGGAGTGAACTTTGTTGGTCAAACACTCCTGGGGAAGGTAACAATGGTCTTGAATTTCCTCCATTTGTACATAATCTGTCTGACTGTGAATTGGTGGAGTCCAAACTCTTTAGCATCAACAACTTTTTTTCTGAGGTCCTCAGAAATCTCCTTTGTTCATGTCATGATACACTTCCACAAACGTGTTATGAAGAGCAGATTTTGATAGATACCTGTTCTTTAGCTTAAACAGGGTGCCCACTCACACCTGATTGTCATCCCATTGATTGAAATCACCTGACACCTTCAATTTAACTGCTAATGATAGAGGTTCACATACTTTTTCCATTCTCTAATATGAAATATTGGACAATTTTCCTCAATAAATAAATTACCAATTATAATATTTTTTGTCTCATTTGTTTAAATGGGTTCTCTTTATCTACTTTTAGAACTTATGTGAAATCTGCTGATGTTTTAGGTTATATTTATTCAGAAATATAAAAAATTCTAAAGGGTTCACAAACCTTAAAGCGCCACTGTATGCAAATGGTGCTGACCACTGCATTTGCTACTTGAGAAACTAGTCAGTTTCCTACTTGAGAAACTACTATGTGAAACTAGTCAGTGTGGGATTGACAGCTGACTGAATGGACTGCTGATCAGCATGGTGATCCATCACCTGAATATGTGACTCAGTTTCTAACCTGCATGAGTCATTTTGTGCACAATGTCCATATAGGCAACAAACCACAGTAAATACAGGGAAATCCTTATCTCCCCATCATTTCACAGAAAAAAAAAACTCCATCTCTCTGTGTGCAGTGTGAAAGCAGAGAGAGGTATGTCTATCTAGCTATAAACAACTGTGAGTTTTTTGTCTGTCTGTGTTTTTTCTCTAAAGAGGTTTCCAGTAACAGCTACTGGTTTGAGGTCACTTCCTGACATCAGGGACAGTGGCACCGTTCTTTTTTGTTTTGAAATAATAATCAGTGTGATTGAAGTTACAGTATAGGGGTTTTTGTTGTGTTTTCAGCAATCTATTCCCATGAAAAACACCTGAGACACCTTTCTTTGTGAATTCTGAGCATTAAACTATTCTTTTTCAACAACTGATTGATGCACACCGTGCCATTCAAAAGCTTAAACTATTAACCTACCTTGCTTTACTGTATAAACATTTTAATGGTCAGTAGCTGTTAAGCAGAGTAAAGTCCTTTCTCACTTTTTAATCACACCTCCATAGTGTGAATGCATGTAGATTCAAGTGCTAAGTAAGATCTGGTAAGTAAAATCTTCTACTTTCATCCACTCCCACTCAGGGTCACCAGAGTTGATCTGAGCAGCTGCATATTAGACATACCTATCTATCTATCTATCTATCTATCTATCTATCTCTCTCTCTCTCTCTCTCTCTCTCTCTCTCTCTCTCTCTCTCTCTCTCTCTCTCTATCTATATATATATATATATATATATATATATATATATATATATAGTGCTTAACATTCAGAGAGACCAATAAACCTAATGCACGTATTTAGACTGTATGTGGGAATAGGAGTTCCGGAAGAAAACCCATGCAGGCAGACATGGTGAGAACATGCAAACTCTGCACAAGTGGAGTCTGGGGTTGAGTTTTAACCAGTGATCTCTAGAGCTGTGGCTGCAAGCCACTTGTGCCACTGTACCACCATCTTTAAAATCTTTTTTATCACTGTTATGTGTTTCTATGGTTTGCAAGCTAGTTTCTAACACAGTATGACGTGGGACTCTAAGAATAGTAAAATTAAAAAAAGAACTTCCTCTCAGAGTTCCTTTGGGGAAGCACTATTGCTCATTATTGCACAGGGGGTTAAATAATTCTCCTTAATATGTGTAGTGCCATAATTACTTCATAGTGACCATTCCAGTCTGACATTTTAGACATTGCTTATGGCACATGCACACAAAATGGACAGAAAAATGTAGACACCCCTTCCTTCTACAGCCATGCAATTCCCACAGCCAAATGTTACCAGTAGTATGGGTCCTGCTGAAGAGCTCAGTAACTTTCAGTGTGGCACTGTCATATACGGTGCAACCTTTCCAAAAAGTAATTCATGAAATTTCTGCTCTGATAGAGATGCCATAGTCAACTGTAAGTGCACACAACCACAAGAGTGCCAAACTGTAGAGCACACATATTCAGAGACGAGGACAGCCAAACGCTAAAGTGTGTATCACTTAAGTACTGCCAGTGGTGCTCACTACTACCTTCCAAACATCACTGCAAGCCTGTTCATCCATGGCCTTACAGATTTTGGTCATGGCTGAGCAGATGCACACAAGCCTATACTCAATTCAGAGAGGTATAAGGCATATGACCTCTGGGTTCTGGAAAGATGCAGTTAGCCACCACATTACCACCTGTCAAGCTTTGTGAAGGAGAAATAATGGTCTGGGACCAGCTTTCATATTATCCTTCATCAAAATTATGTGAACCGGGCCCTATCCAAGTCTGATAACACAAGTTTGTGGTACTTTCAAAGGAGATTTCTGAGATTTTGATGCTCGTCATGCTGAAAATGTAACTAAATCTTTAAAGAGTTTGGACTCCAGCAATCCAGTTTCTGTACAAACGGAGGAAATTTAAGACCGTTGTTACCCTCCCCACCCTGTCGACTAACAAAGATCTCTCCAACAGCAAGGTATATAATTGTCTGTGAGGTCACAAAGGAACCTCTAAACAACTAAAGGCCTCTCTCACATAATTTTTAAATATTCATGTTCATGAGACCACCATAAAGGGAATACTGAGCAACATGTATAGCATGATAGCAAGAAGGAAGCAATTGCTCTCCAAACAAGATCATTGTTGCCAGTCATGTATCACATGAACAAGTCAGAAGGGTACTGGGAAAAAAAAGGTTTTATGGATGGCTGAGATCAAAACAGAACATTCTGGTTTATTTGAAATGTGTTATACCTGGACAAAGAAAAAGACTGCATTCGAGCATAAGAATCTTATCCCAACTGTTAAATGTGGTTGTGGTAGTATGATGGTTTGGGCCTGGTTTGTTGGCCAGGACAGCTGGGCCAGGACAGCTGTCCATCACTGATGGAACAAAGAATAATGAATGATGTGTGAATAATGATTCATGTGTGGAACCATAACAGCACCTCAGTGTTGAAGCAGTTATGTATGGAGGAATGGGCTAAAATTCAGATACAAGCAATCTGCAAAATTAAAATACAGAATGGGTTTGTCAGATACTTAATGCCAAGGTTTGCATACTTTGCCACTCACAGATATGTAAAAAAAAATCACCCAGATGTAAATGTCAGAATGCTGCAAAACTCAGCATGCATTTATGTTTCAGGCAGGACTGTAAACAATTACAGGCGTGATCTAATTAGACACTGGGTCTTGCCACGAGAGGGCATAAAAGTGCTTCCCCTATGAAAAGGCTCTCATATCCCACTTTTGGGTAGTATACCTCTTGGTGAGAGATCATTGACTGCTAGACATGCCTCTATGATGCAATCAAAGACATTTTGCCGAGTTGACGGACTTTGAGAGGGAGCGCAGTATTGGATAGTTGTTCTGGACTGGAGGCCTTGTGATGATCGTTTCAATCCTGCCTACGCTGTGGAGCGACACACTGCCCCAACTGCTGGTGTGATGATTTGGGGAGCCATTGCATACGACAGTCAGTCACCCCTAGTAGTGATACAAGGGCCACTAACAGACCAGCGATATGTGTAGGAAATCCCGCGGACGTGTGTTGCCTCTCATGGCAGGGCTTCCAATTGGCATTTTTCAGCAAGGATAATGCTCGCCCACAAACAAATCAGGAATGTCACCTCCAGATTCCAACATTTTCTTGGCCTGCCAAATCACCAGATTTACTGCCAATCGAGTATTTATTGGACCAGCTGGGATGCCAGCTTTGGCAAACTAAGAGTGTGCAGGATCGACATGCCAAGCTGCAATCTGTGGGCAAATGTGTCACAGGATACCATGCGGGAACTGTATGCCTCCAATGCCCAACCATATCTCATCTTGTATCCAGGCTAAAGGCCAAAAGGGTACTAGAGCCTCATTCCAGTCTTCCCCAGTAAACATATCCTTTCGCTCTAATATTGAAATCACTTACATATATCATCAATACATTCATACATAAAAAGGTTTCGTTTCAACAACTGCTTCTTGGTGAGTTATTGTATTATTATGTATTTATTTCTTTTTAATTGTAGTTTTTAACCATAATTTTATTGACAAAGAACCATAATCATAAAACCAAAGTCCTACTGAGTTATCAAAATGAAAGAGGAAGTTGAACTATGCCTTTTAGGTATCCATGACTCAAAGTTACAGATGTAGCCGGTACAAAACAGCTATGTCACACTTTCTCTATGTTCTGATTCTCAGAATGAAAAGCAGAAGAGGTCATTAAAAGCCACCGGCTCTTTCCTCACTTACTGTCTTTCACGTAAGTGACTTGGCTATGTATAACACTAGGACATGACTTGCGATACAATCGCAGGTCTGGTTGATTTCAAAAGTATTATTCATAATACTCTTGCAGCTTCTTTACCTCAGGCCAATCCATACTATACAGTAATGTATGTGGGGAGCATATGAGATGTCCCTTATTAGGGACATTAACACTAGGTAGGGTCATAAGGAAATAGACTGCTGCTTACTTAGTAACACAATCTAAGAAGTGCATGCTATTTTAAGTAAATGCTACATATGACAAGATAAAGCATAAAAATAAAATGTGACCTTTAGTATTTGGGTTCAGGTCCTGGACTATAGACCAGAAGGTTAAGGGTTCATTCCCACGTCAGCCCATTTGTCACTGTTGTGCAAGTCCCTTGAGTAAGGGCCTTCCTTGAACAAGACCCTTAAGCCACAATTGCTTGGATTGTAAGTTAAATTATATATAAAATATAAATTGTAAGTTGCTCTGGATATGGGTGTCTGCTAAATGACATAAATGTAAATGTAATGTAACTTTCAACAATTTCGAACTCCTTTCATTCACGGTTTGTGATTTACCATCACAAAGGATCAACAAAGGATGTCCAGTAATTGTGAGATGTTCATTTGGTAGATCGGGTCTTTTTCTCACCTTTTAAATCCACTTTTCCTTGTCAAGGTTATGGGAGCTCCAGCACCTCTCCCTGGAGTCCTAAGCATGCACGGGATGGGATGCCATTGCATCACAGAGGATGATTATTTTTTAAATCTATAAGTATTTCTAGTCTATAAGTACAGCTATATTAGTCCCATACTATGAAAGCATATTAATGTACATATGCAGGACTTGATTTTCCCACTATTACGACCTGGTTGATAAAGAGGTATAATCATATGCTTTGAATTTGCGGTGTGTTATGAATTTGCGGTGTGTTATGGTAACAGGTGTTGATGTAGCCCACTTATTTTCATGAAGTTTGCACGACATTTCAAACTCTATAAAAAACAGAGAGCTCTGTTTAACCATTGCTGATCTATTCACTCTCACAATCTCATACTGTCTCTTTTCTCTACAGTTGAAACTCTAGGTTCCTGGAAGTGAGTGAGAGTTAGTTAGACCGCAGCCCAGATAAAGCCAGTGCTGCGTATGTGCGGCATCCTGTACAGGCCAGAGACACACAAACCTCACATCCCTTGTGGCATGGCCCACTGTGGCAGTAAACAAAGAGAAAAGGGAAGGCGAAATATGGCACAAAAAAGCCTGAGGCAAGCACTATGTGGAATTGTTTACCAGAAATCAGCCAGCAGCTCAGAGAGTCTGCCTCTTACAAGAGAATTGAGATCAAAAGAAGAGTCTTGGTGTAACACATTTCGGTCTTGGCTAGGCAACATGCAAAAGGAAAACAGCAAACCTAGGTGTCAGACACCTTCCGTACAAATCCTCATGTTCAGTGTTTAATGAATTATTAAATACCGAATTCTGAAAAGTTAATTTAGTACATCATATCATTTTTAGCATATCACATTAGTGTCAGCCTGTACACCTGAAGCCAGCTATAGAACTGCAAAATCACAATAATACCTGATCTACCAAGAAATAAGATTCTATTCTAGACTCATTCTATTAGACAATGTAACATTATAATAATAATGTGAATGTGACCTGGAACTGTAGGCAAATGAAAGGATATTAGAACAATCAATCTTAAACTAATGCATGTCTGGCCACCACATGACCCTAAAATTCACTGTTATTCTGCCCATACCCACCTGACCCAAGTACGTGAGTCATACGTCAGCAACATCAAACATCAATGTGCATCTGATGAATATTGCAACTTGCTACATGCAAATGAAGGTGTTCTGTTTGGCTTACTGGATGCTAGTTGTGGTATGTGTTTACTGCAGCCATAGTGTACATAAAGGCCCAGAAAGGATTATACATAATACCTTATTATTAGCAACACACTATTAGCACACTGCTAACAAACTAATGTTCGTCTTGCACAAAATGAGAGCACAGCGAAAAAAACATTTCACTACCACTGTCTTGACAGTCTGTGTGACAAATAAAGTATATGACAAAATAAAGAACTTTACTTCAAAAGTGCTGTGCTGTGTTTGTGTTATGGATGATTTACCAAGAATAACTGCACAAATGATAACACATTCAACATATAGTGGTGCTTGAAAGTTTGTCAACTCTTTAGAATTACCTACATACAGTGGTACCTCGGTTCAAGTACGGAGTACGTTTGAATCAATCCGTTCCAGACCCCCAGAAAATCCACACTGTATAAGGCATTAAATGCATTAATGGAGTTGTATTGTACAGGTGATCCCTCATTTACAAAGGGGATATGTTCTGACAAATCCATCAGATGTTAAATGTATCATGAACTGAGGACTGTAACAAGTGTTTGGTAGAGTGGTCTATATTGTATCATAGCGGAGGTATGGAAAGGATACTAGGATAAGTGAGTTAATGTTTAAAACACTTACGTTTACCTACAGCTGGACAAAATCCTTAACACAAAGCTTATTTTATAATAAGGTGTTGAAAAGTAAAAGCAACACATACTCTATTGCTCAACTCCAGGAGCTGGCATAGCTGCGAAAAAGTGAGTCGTGCGGCACAACTTGTACAAGTTTAAGCAATGCGACGAGTACCGAGCAAACTGGAAAATACTGGGAAAAAGGCTTTGTGAGACAAAAATATAACTTTTTGCTTTACAGTGGTGCTTGAAAGTTTGTGAACCCTTTAGAATTTTCTATATTTCTGCATAAATATGACCTAAAACATCATCGGATTTTCACACAAGTCCTAAAAGTAGATAAAGAGAAACCAGTTAAACAAATGAGACAAACATGTTATACTTGGACATTTACTTATTGAGGAAAATGATGCAATGTTACATATTAGTGAGTGGAAAAAGTATGTGAAACTAGGATTAGCTGTTAATTCGAAGGTGAAATAAGAGTGAGGTGTTTTCAATCAATGGGATGACAATCAGGTGCGAGTGGGCACCCTGTTTTATTTAAAGAGCAGGGATCTATCAAAGTCGTTTGTGGAAGTGTATCATGGGACGAACAAAGGGGATTTCTGAGGACCTCAGAAAAAGAGTTGTTAATGCTCATCAGACTGGAAAAGGTTACAAAACCATCACTAAAGAGTTTGGACTCCACCAATCCACAGTCAGACAGATTGTGTACAAATGGAGGAAATTCAAGACCATTGTTACCCTCCCCAGGAGTGGTCGACCAACAAAGATCACTCCAAGAGCAAGGCGTGTAATAGTTGGTGAGGTCACAATGGAACCCAGGGTAACTTCTAAGCAACTGAAGGACTCTCACACATTGGCTAATGGTAATGTTCATGAGTCCACCATCAGAAGAACACTGAACAACAATGGTGTGCATGGCAGGGTTGCAAGGAGAAAGTCACTGCTCTCCAAAAAGAACATTGCTGCTCATCTGCAGTTTGCTAAAGATCACGTGGACAAGCAAGAAGGCTACTGGAAGAATGTTTTGTGGATGGATGAGACCAAAATAGAACTTTTTGGTTTAAAAGGACAAGGCGTTATGTTTGGAGAAAGGGGGGGAAAAAACACTGCCATTCCAGCATAAGAACCCTTATCCATCTGTGAAACATGGTGGTGGTAGTATCATGGTTGGTTTTTGGGCCTGTTGTGCTGCATCTTGACCCAGGACGGCTTGCCATCCCCCCATTGATGGGAAACAATGAATTCTGAATTATATTTGAGAATTCTAAAGAAAAATGTCTATACATCTGTGAACTTGATAGTTTGATGGCTGTTCTGTATGGAGAAATGGGCTAAAATTTTCCTCCAAGCCGATGTGCAGGGGACTGATGATCAACAGTTAAAGGAAACGTTTAGTTGCAGTTGTTGCTGCACAGGGGGGGTCCACACACCAGATACTGAAAGCAAAGGGTTCACATACTTTTGTCACTCACTAATATGTAATATTGGATCATTTTCCTCAATAAATAAATGTCCTAGTATAAATTTTTTGTCTAATTTGTTTAATTGGGTTCTTCTTTATCTAATTTTAGGACTTTTGGTATCTACTTTTGGTGGTCAAGCAAGTCAAGTCAGATTTATTTATATAGCGCTTTTTACAATGGAGCATTGTCTCAAAGCAACTTTACAAGTTTAGATTATCTCCTAATAACTACGTCCAATCTCAAATTGAGCAAGCCTCAATGGTGGTGGTGGTAGCATCGTGGTTTGAGCCTATGTTTCAGCAACTGGGCCAGGCCGGCTTAACACCACTGATGCAACGATAAATAATTTACATTTACATTAAAATTATTTACATTATGTACATTTAAAATGTGAATTGTAGAAGCAAATTCTAAAGGAAAATGTTATGTATCAATGAACCAAATCTCAAGAGAATGTGCATCATGCAGCAAGACAGCAACCCTAAGCACAGAAGTGGTTCTACCAAAAACAGTTAAAGAAAACTAAATTAACATTTTGTAATGGGTCAGTCAAAGTTCTGACCTTAATCCAATAGAAATGTTGTGGAAGCAGTTAATGCACGGAAACCCACTAATATCCCAAAGTCTAAGTCGTTCTCTATGGAGGAATAGGCTAAAATTCCCCAAAGCCAATATGCAGAACTGATCAACAGATACCCTTGGTGAATAAAAGATGAAAACATCTTAATTGATTTTGCCGAAAGTCATCCAGTGATCAAACTGCATGCACTGAAATCAAATAAACAAAAAATCAGGAATAAATAGTGTTTAATAAAATAACTAAATGTTGTGTTTCAGAAACTGTTAAACCATAGATTAAAAACAGAACAAGGGTAAGAGTCAGACTACTTACAGAGAGCAGAGATAAACACAGAAATAGTATAGAGAGAACGAGAGAGAGGGAGCAGAGTGAGAGGATACTGGGAGGAAGGAGAGTGAATACCAGGTTTCCAGGAGATTGATCGGACGAGGCAGGAGGAGAAGAGCTGCGGGGAGTAGGGAGAGCGAGAGGAGGGAGGAAGGGAGATGGGGGGCGAGGAGGAGGAGGAGGAGGAGAGAGGAGGGAGGAGAGAG
Source organism: Ancistrus triradiatus (assembly GCA_025084515.1). Taxonomy (NCBI): domain Eukaryota; kingdom Metazoa; phylum Chordata; class Actinopteri; order Siluriformes; family Loricariidae; genus Ancistrus; species Ancistrus triradiatus. The sequence goes on from JAJAGP010002988.1 coordinate 54,605, forward strand.
AGAAGGAAGGGAGGGGCGCAACAGAAACGGTTGAGGAAGGGCCAGGAGAAAAGAGGGGGGGGAAAGTGGGGAAGCGGATTGTTGATGTTGTTTTTCTTTGGGTTTTTTTGAGGGGCCAATTCATTTAAAAAAAAAGGATTTTAAAAAAAAAAAGAGAAGAACACACAGAAAGACACCTGAGTAAACCACAGGCTCGCGCGCTTTCCTGAAAGTGAGGGTCTGTTAGGTGCTGAGAAAAAAACAAGATGAGAGGATGTAACGCCCATTGACGTAAGGCAGTAAATTACAGAGAAGGGGGACTATGTGTGTGTCTGTGTGTTGTGTTGCAGTATGATCTTTCTGACAGCTACTGATGTAAGAAGAACATACAAGCCAGGAAACTGTGTTCTACCAGTAACCACAATTTACCAGCTCAGTTCATTAGCATATGCTGGTTAGGGAAAGCTTAACAGTTTGAAAAACAAGCACAATTCCTGCAATTTGATGCTATGAATTGGAATTTGTATTAATGCACAGAGGACAAATTCAAATCTAACAACTCAGCAACTTTGTAGTTTCTATTGTAGAAGCCTGTCCGTATGCGAATTGGTACACTCATTCAGCGTTTGGCTCTAATAACTTTTTGACACATGTTGACTAAACCTTGGTGTCAGAGTAGCAGGTGTCATTTTTGGAAAAGTCAAGTTTCACTCACATGAACACACAGAGTGACATTTTCATAGTAGGCATCATGTGGGTGGTTGTTTGGGTCTTACTGTAAGGCTGTGTGTGTCCATGCATGACAAGGCATTTTATGTTCTCATCTGTACTCTGGTCCACTTCATCTACTCATAGATCCTGTTTTTTCCTTTACATTTTAAACCTTTGGCAGCCCAACTAATTTTAAACAATTCCTGGCACATTAAAGCACACCGCTTACCAGCACTCCAGCACTACTTGGATACAAAAATCCTGATTTTAACCTTATACACTTGTTCATTTCCCCTCTCTGAATAAGTGCTAAAGTTAGTGAGTGTGATGAATTAAATGACAGAGTTCTTCTCTACAGGAAGTGGAACAGATGCGTAGAAAGCGTGGGCCGAGATACACAAATTACATGGTCACCTCTCAACCAATGGACTTAAATTAACCTTTTAGTTTTAGTTTAATGGCCAATTTCACTACATCTTTCCCTTATTAAAAATAGCAGGTTTTAGATTTATGGATATGCAATTTCCAAACCCACCCAACATCCCATCTCATGACAGCAGGTGCCTAGCTAACTGCTAATAATCTATGCTAGCTTGCATTTGTCACTATATGACCTGAGTATTTAGTATCAGAGTCTTTATTTGTATTAAAATATTCATAGCGAGTTATTAACTAAGGGCCAAAAGTGTAAAATGACATTATATCAGTGATTTTTAGCAACCATCTTATTCAGAGTGACTTCCAGAGGTGCTAGCATAGACCAGAACATACAGCATTTTGGCTGCATCACAAATGACACTATTAGTGTTGTAAGTATTCTGACACTACATGGTAAACGTTTTTTGGTATCTGTTTTGCAACCACATTTTCAGGATGGCTCACAAATTCTAAACTCACTTGTATACAGTCATAGGTAAAATGTCATCGGATTTCACTTCAGTATTTGAGTTTCAATTTCAATTTTATTTTCACTAATTTATATCAGTGTACAAACACTTCACAATAACTGCAATTTTATTTAGGTAATGTTAGCACATAGCTAATAGGCCAAAAGCCTTGTTTTCTACTAATAAACAACATTTCTGTGATCTCGTCATTGGCTCAAAGATGTGCTAATGTGTCACACGTAATCCAAAACATTATACTACCTGATTTTTTTTCAGAAAAAAATTAAATTATCTGTTTTAAAAGGAAGCTGTGTCATGAATGCTTAGACCAAAATAATGTATATAATTAAAATCAGTCATCCAAAGGAGCTAACACTTACAAATCCTGTCCTCCAAACACTAAGAAAGTACGATCACTTGGGTAATATGGCTTTCAGACATTCATCACAAACAACTTTTAGTTATTTGAGTGACTCGTTTTACTTTGATCAACCCCTTTCTGAAGGAAACATGGCTATACTGAAATATACTGGCATACACTGCATTCATAAACAAGCTGTGATATTGCCATCATTTTAAAACCATAAAAAGCACTTCCATATCGCCTGCCCCTTGAGGTAAGAAATGGCATAGCATACTAATATTAACCCCATTACCACTGCTACCCTCCACCGTCATTTTAACAACACTTATTTTGGTCTCAGTGTACCCTGAACTGGTATGCAGTCCATACCAGGGCTTTGGCAGGAGTCGCTCTAGCAGCACTGGGGAATGATCCTCCATTGTCCTTCCAACCCTCAGACACAACCAATCATGCCCGCATGACATGATAGGCTAGTGAACTGCCGCTGTGCCACATGAGAGCCTACTATTACCCATTAATTATGCTGAACATTTGAAACATAAACAATACTGAAACTATCTGATCCGAGGCTTCCAGATCTGTACTCAGAAATTAATGGGTGCCATTAGTTCACTGCTACAGTAGTATAATAATATAATTATTAAGTAATATAATTTGCAGTGGAGGAAGTGTTAGTGCGTTCTAAGTCCTAAAGGTCACAGAAAGTTGGGTTAAATAAGCTGTGTTAAGTCACTTATCTTCCATGTACTGTCCTATAAAACGACTGAAACATCATGTAAAAAACTTACGTGTCGCCATCGTTGTCCGGTTGCAATGCCAACCTCAGCAGCCGTTCTGTGTCAGCGTATGTCTGATAAGTTGGTGCGATTGTGTATGGTTGAGATTGAAAGCATGCATCTGTAATGATGAAACAAGAATAGGAGCCCTTACAATCCACAAATATGTTTTAAAGGCCATATACAATGTACATCAAAAATGAATGATTAACATCAGGTGGTAATCAGTTACATGTTCCTCCTAAGTTTGCCACACAAGTGAGATCTGGTATTCTGTATTTCTGGTAAATATCAGCTGCTGCTGAGGACCTTAGTTTGGACATCGGGCTGGGCTTGCAATGCAATGGTCAGGTGGTGCAGTTACGGAACCTCGTACTGTTCAGCAACATTATGGGAGCAATGGTGGCAGAGAATCACAAGGGCAACAACACCAACATTTACTGCATAGAAGAAAACCTACATCTACTTCTGTATCTTGCCACGAAATCTCTAAGGATCAGCTACCATAAGTCAACATCAACTTTGACAGTATGAGATATGACTTTTCTTGGGTCATTTTTAAAGGGAAACATTGGTCACTGCCATACTTTAAGTCTAGCCATACATTCAATTCACTTGATATCCATGAGCTTCATAAATTGCAATAGCATATACTTGGAGTGACGGTAGTATCAGCAAAAAGTTATTAGGTGCTGGTTTTGTTTATAATAAGTGCTTGTCAGTGTCTACGACCAAGAGGCCTGACAGAATATATTGCATAGTTATTGTGCATAGTTCAGTTGCAATAGTGGTCTGTGTTTTGGTGTAAAAACACTTTTTTACTCTTGGTATACGAATTAGCTAAATTATATAGATCAATCTGCTTACTGTCTGCCTTTGACAGCAGCATGATCATGCTGCACGCTTGAACAAATCATCTGGTTGAACGCTCAAATCACTGAAAAGACTCACATGTTATCTCTTATAAACAACCACACATGTTCTGAGGGACATTGACAGACATAACAAAAATCACCTATGCGGTAGGAATAAAAAAGTTAGAGTTCACAAACACTTATTAACATAAGAGATAGTACTACAGTAGTATCTAATATGCTAGATCATCCCCAGCACTGCAACAGCACCCCTACCCAGCCCTGCAACAGACTGGTTTCCAGTTCTGGGCATACTTTTTATGCCCGTTCCCTGTGTTCACCATGGATAGATACTGAAGGCCCTGACTAGGAAAGACAAAACAAGTTAATACAAAGGAAATATATAGGCCTATATAATACTGCAGAGGTGGTCTGGATACCATTCAGACACTGAAAAATAACCAAAAACCAGTTTAAGAGAATACAGTACATGGAAGTGTAACATCTTTTTTCCCTGGTAGTAAATTTTAATTGTTGGTTGGGTTCATCTTTATTGCTCTTATCTCACAATCAGCATTTACTGACCCACTGACGTTCTACATGAGTGTGCTAAACCCATAACTTCCTGCTGATTGGTAAAATGAGTCAAAAAGACAAGCTGTACTGACCATGACTGCGCAATCTTCTGCTAGCACTCAAACAGGGAAGTGAGTGCAAGCTCTGGAATGCCTGCTTGTTTCTGCTAAATGAGTAAACTTAAGTGATATATTAGAAGTATGAAAAACTGATAGTTAAGATGCATACCCCAACGCCATACTACAGGCAAATATAAAGGGTATAATGTAGGCCAAAAATATAGGCTATATCATGCTTACATTGGGTGAAGCCAGCAAATCTATAGTCATGTAAGTATAGCCTATAGTTCTGGAGTGTAATCAGACACACTTTGGTAAAATGTTGCTGTGCCCCAGTTAAATCACTGAATTTATCCTGGATTGGTGAACAGAACTACAGGGCATGCCACACAAATTCACTACAGGCATTACATTTCCTATAATGGCCCAGTATCTTTCCAATAGCTTGAGCTGCTAATGCTTTGTCAGTGCTAGTTTCTTTTGTTTTTTTTGCATGGATTAATGAAAGGAAATTATAGCTCATAGCTATACATTGTGGCTATATGTTGTGGCTAGCCACTTACAACTGTATAACCTACCAAAAGTACATATTAGACCACTAACTAACTCATTCATTCTCTTATCCGCTTATCCTGTACAGGGTCGCATGAGAGCCAGTGCCTAGCTGGAGACACAGGGCGCAAGGCAGGAACAACCCTAGACAGGGTGCCAGCGCATCGTAGGGCACACACACTCACACACTCATACAAACAGTGAGGGGCACTTTGGAAACACCAATTAACCTAACACACGTCTTTGGATTGTAGGAGGAAACCGGAGAACCCAGAGAAAACCCACGGGGAGAACATACAAACTCCACACAGGTAGAACCCTAGGTCGGGATCAAACCGGGGCTCTCGGAGCTGTGAGGAAACAGTGCTAATCGCTGCACCACCGTGCCGCCCACCACTAAAGCAACAACATTAAATAAACTAGCATCAGTTATGTTATGAAATTAATACAAATTTCTTTAGTGTTAATTTGTTCTTCATTTCTCATTCATGACAGAGTAACGCCCACTTTATTGTTAAATAACAGCAGTGTTTAACAGGCTTATTTGTATGCTCAGTTGTGCCCCTAAGACTGCTTGGCAATAAGAGGGGTACAGCTATGCCCCTCTAAATTCTGTGTGCCCCCCAGTACCACAAGTTGTGTGAAAAAACACATCTGGCCTGAATTTTCTGATTGTAATAAAGTGACTGAGGTCTGTGCGAAGTCCCGTCTATATATTTGAAGATAATCCTTCATGAACCTCTTGACATGTATGAACTTAACACATATCCTGGTCTTGCCCAACACATTTTTAGAAACCACAAATTCCACACATGGTCTAACTATAATTAACTCTACCAAAACAGCATATAATAGAATTATATGAAAAGTTCAGACTTACAGCGTGTTGGGGTGGTTGGCACTAGGTGCAAATCACAGCTGGGATAGGCTCCTCCAGGAGCCGGCCTGGGATGCCACCGCTGTGGCTCTGCATTCAGTTCATTGCGCACACTGCTGCACTTCGGCATTTCAGCAGGACTTGGGCTCGTGTCTGTCTTTAAGATTTTAGCCTGTGGCTCTTCCACATTGTCTTGGCATGTAAAAGGTCGTTTTCTGAAGGGAAGATCTGAGGTCTTTGTCTTTCCATCTTTGTCGCTTTCAGACTTCTGGATAGATGGTTTAGTGGAATGGTGCTGAGCCTCCTTGTGTTCTTCGCTGTCTGTTTTGATCGCGTGTGAAGGAGATCCTTGGGACGCGCAGTCCGCTTGCTCCACTTGTTCTGTCCGATCTGCGCTCTCTCGTGGTTTGCGCCGATGCGAGGGCTGTGGTGTTTTGGTCCGGTCTGTTTTCTCTGCATTTTTTTTTGTCGTCAGGTCGAGCGGCCCTGCTTTATGGTGGTCGTCGCTCATGGTCATGGTCGTGAAGCGTAAAGGTGCTCACTTCAAGCCGATCTTTGCGCTATATGGTCAACCCGGTGACATGATCTCATTTTGCATGTGCTGAAAACAAAACAAAAAATACAAAACAGCAGATGACCTGTGCTGCTTTCTGTTGTGAAACTGATGGACGTTCAGTTCACTGGCTGCAGTTGCAAGATCAGCTGGATCCTATGCGGAATGGTTTTAAGATCTCACGCAAACAGTAAATGACCTCAAATAAAATCACTGACTAGAACTTAAAGAAGCGTTTGTCTCGTTCGCATACGCGCTAGAACTGGATAAAGTGGCGTGTGCATAATAATAAGGCGCACCGGCTACAAGTGAAGACGGGGTTCAAAACACTGCACACCGCCGCGATCTCCTGAATTAATCTGAAGATCATGATAGGTAGTCAGTTTCCCTTCTATTTCTCTCGTCACGCACACAAGCGTACACACACGGGGGTTTCCCTTTCGTTTACGATTACACAGTTGCCAAGAGCTTACAAAGCGAAACCAGCGTATGCTATCAGCTGTAAACTACTGTCCGTTGTAGCAAATCTATACCTATACCAGCTGTAGAATGTGGTGTATTTCAAAAATTAAATAGCATACCCTACTCGTTTGCTCAACTGGCATATGCCCACATCAGGATATTAAAGGAAGGAAAACTGTAGCGCATTTAAACTGCAAGGTATTACAGGACTATTCCCATGAGCGTATTGCATGCCTATACATGGAGCAGTTTGTTCTGAGCGTATTTACATTCCCTTGCATTTAAGTATGACTAGAAAAGTGCACCAGACATGACTGTTTTTTGTGGTCTAGAGGTGATCTTACCGCACGGATTCAGTGTTTGCGCTTTGCAGCAGTAGGAAGCGAGCTGTGGGGATCTCCCTCCTGCTCTTATCGGGAAGTCTTTTCCTCTTTTCAGCCAGTTCCTGTACAGTCCTGAGAGAGTCAGCAGGTCAGAGACATTTCTCTCACATTTTATGTACACCTGACACCAGACTATTAAAAACATAAAACCCATCATTAATCTGGAGTTTGGAATATGGACTATTCACAAGATCTCGGAGCATGACTGATAAAGTTCTTTTCCAAATACAGAACAGTTTGTTTATTTATTTAATGTTGCACCACTATCAGTGGCTATTCAGGACAGGAGCAAATTTATATCAATACTAGTCTTACACATTCACACTGGGCCAATTTAGAGTGACCAAATGCATCTCTTAAGAGTGTGTGAGGAAACCAGAGTAAACACACTTGGAGACGGGGAGGACATGCAGAGTCCACACAGGTGAAGTCCAAGGTTGGGATTGAACCGGGGATCTCTGGAACTGTGAGGTGACTGCACCAACCAACCTACCTAACCGCTGGTGCTACCTTGCCCCACCCCAATACACAATAGCATTACAGATGTCTACCAATGATTCTAATTCATCCCAAATGTTTTATATAGAATTGGGGTTAGGGGCAGGGTTTTCATTTCTTCCAAGCCAAAAACTAATATCATTTTTTTACATATATCGCTTTGTGTCGTGCTGAAAAATTGCAATCACAATGCCACAATAAAACCACACTACTACTACTTTTTTTTTCACCCACTGGCACCAAAAAAACCCCATTCCACCCAACAAACTTGCAGTTGGCTCTACTTAGGCTGTTAGTCTCCTGGCATCTTCCAAACCCAGATTTATACAACAGACTGCCAGAGACTGTGATCTCAAGTATTTCATATGCTTAAAAATACATTGTTCGTCTTCTTTACACCACTCCAACTGACACTTGCCCTTGCACAATAGGTGTGCATATGGCTGCTCAGTATTTGGTTTGACGCTGCTTCCAAAGTAGTTGCAACCAGGGGCAAATGATTTTCATGTGTTACAAGTTTCAGCACTAGTCATTCCTGTTTGGCAAGCTTGTGCGGCCTACTGCTTTGTGGCTGACGACTTTGTGGCTAATGGCAGTCCTACCAGGTAAGAAATCAGAATAAATGACTTGGAAAGGTAGCAGTCTATGACAGCGAGACATAGAAAACACTGTGGTCTTCACAGTTCATTTTATTGTCAATGTTTGTAGATGGAGATTGCATTGCTGGATGTTTAATCTCATGCACTTAATAAATGAGCAATAAGTTATTCTTCTAACCATGTAGTGCACATAATTTCTATTTAAAGGAATACCCAAACCTTCTACAATCTAAAGTCTATCCACTGTGACATATAGGGGAATATCCTGGACAACATTTTTAAGGCAATTTACCTGTATTTAAGCTACATAAAACAAACAATGGAAATCCCACTTACTCAAAACTTGCTTATAAAGGAAGCTTATAAAGCAACATCAGAAGTTTGCAGGCATGGGATTTAAGTAATCATCATTATAAGCTCACCAGACAAAGCTTAGTCACCTCGCATGACTTCTAGAAGTCAACACAGGTCCTTTGTTGACCATATACTTCGATACAGAATTCAGCTACTTCCTTCAAATCTGTATGAAACCAATATACCACACACCAAACAAGACATTCACTCCACTGTACCACCTCTTCTCAATCTATAAATCCCATCGCACACCCCGCAGTTATTTATAGCTCGATCATCCCTGTGCAGTGCCAACTGCAGGAGCCTGAAGTTACTTCCACCTTAAACATGCAAGGTGACAAATTTTTTGTCCGTGAGCTTTCTATTAAGATTAATGAGAAGTGTAAAAGAGAATTTTACACTTTAAATGGTTACTTACACTTATCTAAGGTGTCTTGCATCCGCATGTGATTAGATATCCAATTATGTTGGAACTAGGGATAAGCACAAATTCTACCCTCTGAAATAAGTCATTTTTCTGATAGGCTGAATAATGAATTTGCTGTTACATGACTCCATATTGCAAAGTGACAAGCTGTTCTGCTGTGGCTAGGCAGTTTGGGTATATTATATGCTATTTACATACACTCACCAGCCCCTTTATTAGGTAACCCTACCTAGGTAAATTACCTGCTCAACTGTTAGTTAATGCAAATATCTAACCAGCCAATCATATGGCAGAAACTCAGTCAAGATGGTCAAGATGACCTGCTGAAGTTTGTCTTGACCATGAAAGGTGATTTAAGTTACTTTGAACGTGGTGTGGTTGTTGCTGCTAGATGGACTGGACTGAGTATTTCAACTGGCATTTTCATAAGTTAACTGGTCTCTCTAGTGGCGGGACAGTGGCACATTCACCTCACAGCTTCAAGATTCCTGGTTTGATTCTGACCCTGGACTGTCTTTGCATGTTCTTCCTGTGTCCACGCGGGTTTACTTCGGGTGATCCTGGTTCCTTCTACATTCCAAAGACATGCACTACATTGATTGGTCACTCCAAATTGGCCCATGACTAGCCGCTGATGCGACATTAAATAGAAATAATAAACAAACAAACTGGTCTCTCTAGAGTATCAAAGTGTGTATATGTGTGAGTGTATGTGTGCGTGTCTGTGTGTACCATGTATGTATTACATTGTGGGGACCAAATGTCCCCACAACAATAGAAAGCTCTGACATTTTTTACATATACTATATGTTTATTGACTATCCCAAAAACTGCTCTCAAACTTTTTAAGTGAGATATGAGTCAGAAGGTGCTTTACAGTACAGAGAAACATGGTGAAGTTTGCTTATTGCTTAAAGTAGTCACTCATGCGCTACATATGTTGTGCATAAAGTTTGTGCTGAAAAATAATAATAAAAGAAGACACCCTCTTCACTTTCAAAATAATAATCTTTCAGGTTGAACTCCACTACTGGTCTTTTTCACTCTCTCTAACCCACCCCCTGAAGTCTCAGCCAGCTGTGAGCATTCATTACCTGGGCTCATTTGGGACTTTCCTAAACATTATGGCTGAGTAGAATGGCAAACGGAAAGGCTTAATGAGCACTAAAGTCCCTAAAACACCATAAAGACACTGCCAAAGCAATCTGGTGTGGCATGACAGTTTGTGAACTGTAATATAATTTCAATGGCACAAGAGCATTTTGTTGTGTATTCAACACTCATGAGACTATGGCTCTAGAGAGAAAGAAAAAATTCTTGAACTTTAGCAAAAACGTTTTGCGCAACTACATAAAGAGAAGTAAGTAATTTCCTACAGGCGGAGTAAGAATAATAGTGGCCAAGGGCAAATAACAAACCTAAAGCTTTACCAATCTCATGGTTCATGGTATTGTCCCTTTTCTTACAGATGTTTTTTTCTTTTAGGTAAATAAATAAAACATACATGAACAATGTCTAATTCAGCAAAGTATTTTGCAGGCACATTATATATCCAAAAGAATATGTTCAAATAATTAAATAGATGGTGGAGAATATAATATGAGTAATGCAAGCTATTAGTTTTTGCTTGTAAGTCAGTCTTTATCATAACAGGAGCACATAGACAAGAGGACTGATCCTGATATACTGTACAGTTGATTGACCAGAGCCCCAGTATATCACAGGGCACATGCACACACATGCCAGTTGACCAAATGTATGTCTTTGGAATGAACAGTACCTGGAGGAAACCCCCAGAGACACGGAAAGAACATGCAAACCCCCTACAGGAAGAAGCCGGGCTGATACTCAAACCCAGGTCTTTAGAGCTGTGAGGCGACAGAGCTAACCGCTGATTCACCACGTGGCTCTTTTTGGGAGTTTCATGGACTGCTTGTCTCTGGGGAAGCAGCGACATACAAGCCATTGTGAAATGGCAAACATGCAAGGATGTAGTAAAAAACACACAGCTTTTGGCTCTGGAACAATTCACTACCTGACCACACTGCATCTGCTTTGGTTGGTGGTAGGTGATGTTTAGTCAAGTCAAGTCAGATTTATTTATATAGCGCTTTTTACAATGGAGCATTGTCTCAAAGCAACTTTACAAGTTTAGATTATCTCCTAATAACTACGTCCAATCCCAAATTGAGCAAGCCTAGGGCCACAGTGGCAAGGAAAAACTCCCTAGTTCTAGGAAGAAACCTTGGGAGGACCAAGACTCAAAAAGGGACCCAACCTCCTTGGGTGGCGTAGATGATAAATCTAAGAGCAAAAACTAAAGTCATGGAGTCCAAGTTCGAATAAAATGTGAAGTATGCACATCGACATTAAGTGGCCCCGGGTATGATGGGGGACTGGAGCTGATGACGGAAAGCAGCTTGAGTGGAGCTCCAGCAGATGAACATCATGTGTGGGGCTGGAAACTGTCGGAACACAGCTCGGAGAGAAAAACAGAAAATGTAATTAGTTATTGATTAAGAGCACAGTGTCTATTAACAATCCACTGATGCCATGTCAATCACTGATGCCAAGTGTAGCAAAGAGGGAGGACCCCGGCAGCATTAGCTATAGCAGCATAGCTAGAAAGAGGAGAACTGGTAGGAAAACACAGCCAAGAGGGATCACATGAGACATTGGCAAACCCCACGGGAGGCAGAAGACAGCAAACCCAACGGTCTCTGGTCACCATAAGACTCTTTGACTATGAACCCCCAGCTCTGCCCTTATTCTAAGGCAAGGATGCACGAGTCAAGATCACGAGGATCGATGTCCAGTTCAGCCAAGACCGCCCACTCGACACTCCCGGCTAGCGGACAAGGCAGGCAGGCCAGACATGACTCCCAGACTCCGGGACCCAGTGACCCAAGCCATGCATCCCTGGTCTAAATCTAGTCAAAAGCCTGTGTAAATAAGTATGTCTTTAGCCTAGACTTAAAACTTTGGGATAGTGTCTGAATCTCGAACTAAAGTGGGAAGTTTATTCCATAGTTGGGGGGGGGGCCATGTATGAGAAAGCCTTTCCCCCCGGCTGTGACTTTTTTAATTCTAGGAACTAAAAGAAGTCCTGCACCCTGCGAACGAAGTAGACGAGTTGGATTGTAAAACTCTAAGAGGTCACTCAGATAATGGGGGGCCAAGCCATGTAGAGCTTTATAAGTTAAAAGAAGTATTTTGTAATCAATGCAGAATTTGACTGGCAACCCAGTGTAGTGATGATAGAACAGGAGTGATATGATCGAATTTTCTAGTTCGAGTTAGCACTCGGGCAGCTGCATTCTGAACTAACTGAAGTTTATTTATAGATTTACTAGAGCATCCAGTAAGTAAGGCGTTACAGTAATCCAAACCTTGAGGTTATAAACGCATTAACAAGTTTTTCTGCATCATTAAAAGAGGATATTTCTAAGTTTAGCGATATTACGTAATTGAAAGAAAGCAATTCGAGTGATGCTGCTAATGTGCGCATCAAAGGAGAGATCTGAATTCAAATGGTGACACCTAAGTTTTTTACAGATGGACTGGGCAATACTGAACAGCCATCTAGATTTAGGATAGATGTAGCCAACCTGTCTCTCACAGCCTTGGGGGGTCCCACTAATAGGAACCTCTGTTTTATCTGAGTTAAGTAAGAGAAAATTAAATAACATCCAATCTTTTATTTCCTTCACACAGTCCTCGATTTTGTTGATTGTAAGGCTGTTCATTAGGTTTGGGCTGATAAGTACAGCTGTGTTTCATCTGCATAGTGGTGGAAAAAAACTAATGCCATGTTTACGAATAACTGAGCCTAGTGGTAGCATGTACAGAGAGAATAAAAAGGCGGGCCAAGCACTGACCCCTGAGGCACGCCATACTTCACTTTTGAGAGCTTAGGACCTTAGATTATTTATATGAACAAACTGGTACCGGTCAGTTAAGTAGGATTTTAAAACCAAGAAAAGTGCTGATCCCTTAATACATATAGTATTTTCTAGTCTGTTTAGTAAAACATCATGATCTATAGTGTCAAATGCTGCACTTTAATCTAACAGAACAAGAAAAAGAAAACACATCCCTTATCTGAGGGACATTAACAAGTCATTTAGTACCCCAATTAATGCTGTTTCAGTACTATGATGGGCCCGAAGCCAGACTGAAATGTTTCATAAATTTCATTCCTTTGGAGGTAACTGCAGAGCTGCTGATAGACAGCTTTAGAATTAAAGACTGATGACTGGAGCTGTTTATGTGCTTTGGACAGCACCCTTTCCAGCGAAGTGAAATCTTAGTGTTACACCATACAGTTGTAATTCTAGAGAATTTTGTGCTTTCAACGTTGAGGAATCCCATTTTCCTGTTTCAGCACAATGATGGCCTCTATGCACAAAAACAAGGTCAATGAAGAAAGTCTGTTGTAGAGGAGCTTCACTAGTCTCAAATCAGAACTCAGTCCTGCACACCGACTTGGAGGAATTTTAGCTCATTCCTCCGTACAAGAACAGAACAGCTTCAAAACTCTGGGATGTTGGTGGGTTTCCCTCACATTAACTGCTTGCCTTCAGGTCCTTCCACAACATTTCGAATGGATTAAGGTCAGGACTTTGACTTGGCCATTCCAAAACATTAACCTTATTCTTTTTTAACCATTCTTTGGTAGAACGACTTGTGTGCTTAGGGTCGTTGTCTTGCTGCATGACCCACATTCTCTTGAGATTCAGTTCATGGACAGATGTCCTGACATTTTCCTTTTAGAAATTTCTTTGATATAATTCAGAATTCATTGTTCCATCAATGATGGCAGGCCTGTCCTGTCCCAGATGCAGCAAAAAACAGGCCCAAAACCATGATACTACCACCACCATGTTTCACAGATAGGATAAGGTTCTTATGCTGGAATTGCAGTGTTTTCCTTTTTCCAAACATAACACTTGTCTTTTAAACCAAAAAAGTTCTATTTTCTTCCAATAGCCTTCTGGCTTGTCCACGTGATCTTTAGCAAACTGCAGATGAGCAGAAATGTTCTTTTTGGAGAGCAGTGGCTTTCTCTTGCAACCCTGCCATGACACACCATTATTGTTCAGTGTTCTTCTGATGGTGGACTCATGAACATTACCTCTTGATTGCATGCTCAAATGATCCAGGTAAGAAATCCAAGAAGTTGAATCTGTTCATCTGGGCATAGATTTTGTTGGGGAGAAACGTTTCGTCACTCATCTAAGTGACTTCTTCAGTCTCAGACTATGTCCAGATGAACAGATTCAACTTCTTGGATGCATGAAACATTACTATTAGCCAATGTGAGAGAGGCCTTTGATTGCTTAGAAGTTACCCTGGGGTCCTTTGTGACCTTGCCAACTATTATAAGCCTTGCTCTTGGAGTGATCTTTGTTGGTCGACCACTCCTGGGGAGGGTAACAATGGTCTTGAATTTCCTCCATCTGTCTGACTATGGATTGGTGGAGTCCAAACTCTTTAGTGATGGTTTTGTAACCTTTTCCAGCCTGGTGAGCATCAACAACTCTTTTTCTGAGGTCCTCAGAAATCTCCTTTGTTCATGTCATGATACACTTCCACAAACATGTTGTGAAGAGCAGACTTTGATAGATCCCTGCTCTTTAAATAAAACAGGGTGCCCACTCACACCTGATTGTCATCCCATTGATTGAAAACACCTGACTCTAATTTCACCTTTTACTTTTGCCACTCAGTAATATGTAATATTGGATCATTTTCCTCAATAATTAAATTACTAAGTATAATATTTTTGTCTCATTTGTTTAACTGGGTTCTCTATCTACTTTTAGGAGTTGTGTGAAAATCTGTTGTTTTAGGTCATATTTATGCATAAATATAGAAAATTCTAAAGCGTTCACAAACTTTCAAGCACCACTGTATTTAGCATCACAGCCACGTACTTGGTTATATTTATGTCAGGAACAAGGTTACAGTGTTACACGTTTCATCAGTACAAGTTCAGTTTAAGTTGCCCGTGCAACTTATTATCTCCAGTTCACTTTCCATACATGTCTTGGGATTGTGGGAGCACCCAGAGTAAACCCTCACGTACACAGGGAGGACATGCAGACTCCACTGAAAAAGAACCCTGGCTACTCCACCTGGGAACCCAGGTGACGTGAGGCAACGCTGCTACCCACTGAGGTACCACGCCACCACCCACAAGGTATGTAATAGTCTGCAAGGTCACAAAGGAACACATAATAAGCAACTAAAGTCCTCGGAACCAACAACAATAAAGCTGAACAATGGTGTGAAGATGCTAATTTCCATAAAGAACACTACTGCCAATCTGCAGTTTGCTAAAGATCAAACCAGACTCAGGGAGATTAAAACAACCAACCAACCAAACAAACAAACAAAAAAACTGTGGACAGATAAGACCAAAACAGATCTTTCTGGTTTAAATGAGAAGTGTTATATCTGGAGAAAGTACACACTGCATTCCAACATAAGAACCCCTTATCGCATATGAAGCACTAATAGTATCACTGGATGGCTTGGCATCACTGATGGAATAATTAAATCTGAATTATACCAGCAAACTCTAAAGGACAATGTCAGGACATATTATCCATAACTGAATCTCAAGACTGAATTTTGCAACAAGACAACAACTCTAAGCACACAAGTTATTCTACCAAAAAATGGTTGGGAAAAAAAAAAGTTAATGTTTTTGGAATGGCCAGGTCAAAGTTCTGACCTAAATCCAGTAGAAATGTTGTCAGGATCTAAAAGGACCTGAAATGAGCAGTGTATGTGGACACCCACCAACATTCCAGACCTAAAGCTGTTCTGTATGGTAAAATAGGATAAAATTCCTGAAGGCTGATGTGCAAATCTGATCAACGGTTACTTTAAATGTTTAGCTGCATTCCACTGTAGCTTGACATGAACATCTGACATCTATGACGAGATGTCCTCTAGACATGCTGGGATATGGGTGGAGTCCTGCGTATCTGATGGAAGATGTTTCATCAGCATAACAGTGGTAAGAGAAGCCATGTCAGGTTATGAGTTCACCAAGAGAACGGGTGTAGTGAGAGAAAAGAAGAGGAGCCAGCACTGAGCCTTGTGGAACTCCAGATGGGAGTTCATGTGGTTCAGATGTGGATCCTCTCCAGATATCCAGATATCCAGGTAGGAAGGAAGCAAGTCACTGCCAGGGCTTCCAGTGCTGGAGAGAACGAGAATCTTGTAGCTGACCGTGTCAAAGGTTGGTGAAATGTCAAGAAGGATCAGAACTGATGAGTTTGGCTATTCTTGCAGCATTCACCATCTCCAAAACAGTCACTAGGGACGTTTCTATTGAGTGTGCTACTTTAATCCACATTAGTTGTGGTCATGTATGAGATATCATATATGGAGGTATGTATGAGAAAGCTGGTCAACTGATTGAACACAGCATGTTCAAGTAATTTTGAGAGGAAAGAGAGCCGGGATACTGGTCTTCCTTGTATATGTCCAATTAAGCAGGATCTATACACAATCATACTTTTTGTAAATTGTTGAATTAATTGATAATTGATTGTTGAATTAATTAACTGGTCCCACTCTGTTTAGTATCACTTGTAGCTCCTGCTTGGTTGGAATGAAAACCTGCAGCCACACGTCCTTTGCAGATGAGGCACTGTGCTACACAGCTATTATAAAAATATAAAATAAAAACTTAAAGGGTTAGTGTTCAAGTCCTGAAAACTGTATACACAAATACAGATGTATTGCGCCCCCTGAACAAACATAATGTAATTGTGTTAAGCATTCTCAAGGCCTTTTCATAAGACGTAACCAAAGTAATGTGCTACACGCTATCGCCCCCTGCTGGTAATAGTTAATTAACTCACGCGGCGTCTTATTTATTTAAATGAACCATGGAACTTGTCATTTTTATGTCATTTAGCAGACGCCCTTATGCAGAGTGACTTACAATCGAAGCAGTTGACGGTTAAAGGCCTTGGTCAAGGACCCAACAGTGTCAGCTTAGCAGAAGTGGAATTTAAACCCTGAACCTTCTGGTACCTAGTCCAATACCTTTACCAACTAGGCCACCACAGTCTATGACTGTCAATGCTATTAAACATAAAGTTACTGATTCTCAATCATCCAAATAGGAAAAAATTAAATGGTATGATATAATTTCTGAAGTCTTCTCTATCTGGGTGCAATAGTAGAATTAGAATTATTGCCCAGGCGATATCGTTAGAAAACTGTTGAGTGGAGGAGGGTCATGAATCCATTTCAGTCTTTACCATTCTTCTCTCTGGGTACTTACCTATCTCTGTTCTTCTCATAAGAGGTCATATTTATATTAAAACATGGCTCCGGATATCACTGATCAGTCAAGCACTAAAATGCACTAATTAAAATGCATGATGTAGTACATAAAATAAATAAATGTAATGGCAGTAAATGTACTCTGGACAGAACCGCTATGCCTATATGAATACTGTCATACACTGGTGCTTGAAAGTTTGTGAACCCTTTAGAATTTTCTGTATTTATGCATAAATATGACCGAAAACATCATCAGCTTTTCACACAAGTCCTAAAAGTGGATAAAGAGAAACCAGTTAAACAAATGAGACAAAAATATTATACTTAGTCATTTAATTATTGAGCAAAATGATTCAATATTACATATTAGTGAGTGGAAAAAGTAAAAGGTGAAATTAGAGTGAGGTGTTTTCAATCAATGGGAAGATAATCAGGTGTGAGTGGGCACCGTGTTTTATTTAAAGAACAGGGATCTATCAAAGTCTGCTCTTCACAACATGTTTGTGGAAGTGTATCATGACATGAACAAAGAAGATTTCTTTACAAAACCATCTCTAAAGAGTTTGGACTCCAAATACAGTCAGACAGATTGTGTACAAATGGATGAAATTCAAGACCATTGTTACCCTCCCCAGGAGTGGTCGACCAACAAAATTCACTTCAAGAGCAGGGCATGTAATAGTTGTTGAAGTCACAAAGGACCCCAGGGTAACTTGTAAGCAACTGAAGGCCTCTCTCACATTGGCTAATGTTAAATATAGAAACACCAGACCTGTTTGTGACGTTCTCTTCACTCCAGGACATTTCCAAAACCAGGGACATCAGGAGAGCAGTTAACATAATCAAGGACAATAAACACCCACAACACAGTCTCTTCATGCTTCTAAAATCAGGCAGTCACTACAGGAGTTTGAATTCACGGACAACAAGACTGACGAACAGTTTCTACCCACAAGCCATTAGGCTCGTGAATGACCTTCATACATTCCCGCCTAAGCTAAATGTCTGAATTTCGGTCAACACACACTATTTATAATCCATCTGTCATTTTCAATAATGAAAACAGCAGAGTGTTAAAACTGTTTGCGCTGCTCTTTCCTATTTGCACAATAATGTAAATATTCATACCTCTTCTCAGTGTATAATTCCCCTGACCAGTTATTTATACAAAACTTGCACAATATGTACAATTTAAATTATGTTTAACTGTAAATTGTAATCTAGCTTAAATGTAAATAATTTGTGAAAGGAGGATTAGCAAAGTAAGATTTTCATTGTACACTGTAATGCTGTCTTACTTTGTGCACATGACAATAAAAACTCTTGAATCTTGAAATGTTCTTGAGTTTCATCATGCAATGAGGAAAAGCCACTGCTCTCCAAAAAGAACATTGCTGCTCGCTCTTTCTGCACTTTGCTAAAGATCAACGTGGACGAGCCAGAAGGGCTATTGGAAGAATGTTTTGTGGACGGATGAGACCAAAGTAGAAACTTTTTTGGTTTAAAAGAAAAGTGTTATGTTTAGAGAACGGGAAAAAGACAACACTGCATTTCCAGCATAAGAACCTTATCCCATCTGTGAAACATGGTGGTGGTAGTATTGATGGAACAATGAATTCTGAATTATATCAGAGAATTCTAAAGGAAAATGTCAGGACATCTGTCCATGAACTGAATCTCAAGAGAAGGTGGGTCATGCAGCAAGACAACGACCCTAAGCACACAAGTCGTTCTATCAAAGAATGGTTAAAGAAGAATAAAGTTAATGTTTTGAAATGGCCAAGTCAAAGTCCTGACATTAATCCAACCGAAATATTGTGGAAGGACATGAAGTCAGCAGCTAATGTGAGGAAACCCACCAACATCCCAGAGTTGAAGCTGTTCTGTACGGAGGAATGAGCTAAAATTCCTCCAAGCCGGTGTGCAGGACTGATCAACAGTTACAGGAAACTTTTAGTTGCAGTTATTGCTGCACAGGGTTGCTCGTCGTCCCCCGGTCATCCTCCACTCCGCGGCCCGCTCCTCTTCCCTCTCTCCGCGACTCCTCGCCTCCTCCCGAGCCCATGGAACTAGCGCCGCCGCCACTTCGAGCAAGGCTTGTGTTGCTACTGCGGCTCAGACCGCCACCTACGCCCCGCCTGCGACCTCGCTCCGTCGCTCGGACCGGACGGCACGCGTGCCAGGGATCCGGCACGCACACCCCGGGTGAGTCGAACCCCTCTTGTTTCCTCATTTACTCTGCCAGTGCTTTTGCAACTCGCTCACGCTGATGTACCTCTCACAGCACTGATTGACTCCGGCGCCCAGGGAAACTTCATCGCGGACCGCCTCGTCAGTGGCCTCTCGGCTCAGGGATCCTTACCCGCATCACCACTCCTCTCTGCCTGCTCACCAGTGCCATTCACCAGGAGACTCTCTCTCTGCTGCCGGTAACCTCCCTGACGTACCCTATCATCCTGGGGCTTCCCTGGCTCCGCCGCCACGACCCGCTCATCTCCTGGTCCGCCTGCGAGGTCGTCCGCTGGTCACCGCGTTGCCAGGAGCACTGCCTACTCAGACCAGGTCAACTCGCTCCCGCTCCCCAAGCCTTCGCCTCTTCCTCGCAACGTCCCTGACCACTACAGTAACCTGGCGCCTGTTTTCGGAACGGGTTCACCGCCCCCGCTTCCTCCACACCGCACCTACGACTGTGCCATCGATCTCCTCCCGGATGCCCCCCTACCCAAAGCGCGTCTGTATCCTCTGTCATCGGCCGAAGAAAGGGCCATGTCGGATTACATCACGGAGTACCTGGAACTCGGCTTCATCCGTCCTTCCACTTTGCCCGTGTCAGCAGGCTTCTTCCTTGTGCCCAAGCGCGACGGGGGACTCAGGCCATGCATCGACTACAGGGAACAATCGCATCACCCCCAGGTATGCTTACCCGCTCCCGCTAGTACCTTCAGCCCTCGAACAACTCCGCACGGCGCGCTGGTACACCAAGCTTGACCTCAGGAACGCCTAAAACCTCGTCCGAGTCAAGGAGGGCGATGAGTGGAAAACCGCCTTCAGCACCAGTACTGGACACTACGAGTACCTGGTGATGCCCTTCGGCCTGGCCAACGCGCCTTCCGTCTTCCAAGCATTCATTAATGACGTACTGCAAGACATGCTCGGCCGATTTGTCACCGTGTACCCTTGATGACATCCTTGTGTACTCATCGGATTTCGACACTCACGTCACCCAGGTATGCCAGGTACTCGAAAGACTTCTCACCCATCATCTGCGTGTGAAGGCGGAAAAATGCGAGTTCCACACCCAGTCCGTCCGATACCTTGGCTATGTGATTTCTCCCTCCGGCATCGCCATGGATGAGTCTAAACTCTCCGCCGTCCTTGACTGGCCAACACCAAATACTATCAAACAGTTGCAGCGCTTCCTGGGTTTCGCAAACTTCTACCGTCGCTTCATTAGGGATTTCAGCCACACGGTGGCGCCCCTCACCGCGCTTCTGCAAGGCAAGCCCCGCTCACTCCGTTGGCCCCCGGAGGCTGAGCGGGCTTTCTGCGCCCTCAAAGCTGCCTTCACCCGTGCTCCTGTCCTGGGCCATCCCGACCCGGAACGCCCTGGCCATCAAACTGTCCCTGGAAGAATGGAGGCACTGGCTTGAGGGCTCTAAACATCCTTTCACCGTGATGACTGACCACAAAAACCTAGCATACCTCCGGTCAGCCAAACGCCTCAACGCTCGTCAGGCCCGCTGGTCTCTCTTCTTCTCCAGGTTTACCTTTTCCATCACCTATCGTCCAGGGACAAGGAACGCCAAGGCAGACGCACTGTCTCGCAGCCTCGACCCCGATCCAATCTCCACCGAAGCACCTGCACCTATCCTCCCGTCTTCGTGCTCTATTGGCGCTATCTCATGGGATTTCGAACGCGAGTTGGATGACAGGCTCACCCAGACGCGCGTTTCTCCGACCTGCCCGCCGGACAAGAAATTTGTGCCTCCCGACTTTCGTGACTGCCTCCTCGCATGGGCTCATCTCTCCCTCTGCTCTGGCCATCCCGGGGAGACTCGCACCCATCAGCTTCTCACAGCACGCTACTGGTGGGAGAACATGCGTAAAGATGTGCACCGCTTCATCGCATCCTGCAGCATCTGCGCACAGGCCAAGATCCCTCGCACACTCCCTTCTGGTCTGCTCCATCCCTTACCAGTGCCGCAACGACCCTGGTCACACATCGCCTTGGATTTCATCACGGACCTCCCTTCCTCCCATGGATTCACCACAATCCTCTCTGTCATTGACCGCTTCTCCCGTGCCGTCCGCTTCATCCCTCTGCCCAAGATTCCTTCTGCACTCCAAACAGCCGAATGTCTATTCGAGCAGATCTTCCGAGGACGTGCTCACCGACCGGGGGCCCTAATTCATCTCTGCGGTCTGGTGCGCGTTTTTTGACAAACTGGGTTCCTCTGTCAGCCTCTCCTCGGGCTACCATCCCCAGACCAACGGTCAATGTGAGCGCTTGAACCAGGAGCCCAAAGTTCTTGCGGTGCTACTGCCTCCATAACCCACTCGACTGGCCGCAGTTCCTTCCCTGGGCAGAGATCGCGCAAAACTCCCTCCGCCACTCCTCCACCGGTCTCACACCTTTCCAGTGCGTCCTGGGCTTTCAACCCCCCTTCGTGCCCTGGGACTCCATGCCATCGGACGCCCCGGTCATGGACGAGTGGTTTCGCTGCAGCGAGGATGTCTGGTGCCAAGTCCACCTTCGGATTGACAAAGCCATCCGCCGATACAAAAGGCACGCCGACCGGCACCGACGCACCGCTCCTACCTTCCAGCCTGGAGACTGCGGCGTCTGGCTGTCCACCCGAGGTCTGCGCAAACCACAGGGAGGTAACCCTTTCTCTCCTCACTATCTGGGTCCGTTTAAAGTTGTTCGACAGCTCAACGATGTTACTTACCGTTTGCAGTTACCATCTCATTTACGCATATCTCCTACCTTCCATGTCTCTCTGCTCAAACCCTGGGTCGCCGGCCTGCTGGCCGAGTCGTCCCCTTCTGACCAACCTCCGCCCACCGGCCCGCTGGAGGCTCCCACCTACACGGTCCATCGTCTCCTGGACTCCCACCGGCGTGGCGCGCGCCTCCAGTACCTGGTGGAATGGGAAGGCTACGGGCCGGAGGAAAACTGCTGGGTGGATGCCAAAGACGTCCTGGATCCTCTCCTCGTCCGGGACTTCCACGCCGCCTGGCCCGATCGACCGGCCACTAGGCAGTGCGGCCGCCTGCGCAAAACCTCGTCTCTCCCCGGCTCCCGCCGCGCTCCCGCCTGCAAGAGTCCTTCGAGGGGGGCACTGTCATGCCCGCTTGCTGCGCCGCTCCACCCGCTCGCTCTCTACCTCGCTCATCATCTCCCTCCTACTAATTGCCAGCACCTGCTCTCGTCTCTCTCCTTTCCCTATATAACCTCCATCTCTCTCCTCAGTTCCTCGCTACACAACGTGGTTTCTACACCCAAGTTACCTAGCTCTAACCAAAAGTCTAAAGTGTCTGTTGTTAATAAAGCCTCCTGTCGTTACTCCACTGCCTGCGTTTGTCTCCTACCTCCACTCAGCGTCACATACACACACACACACACTCACACACACACACAGTGTTTCACAAAAGTGAGTGCACCCTTCACATTTCTGCAAATATTTTATTATATCTTTTCATGGGACAACATCATAGAAATTAAACTTAGATATAACTTAGAGTAGTCAGTGTACAGCTTGTACAGCAGTACAGATTTACTGTCTTCTGAAAATGACTCAACACAGCCATTAATGTCTAAATAGCTGGCATCACAAGTGAGTACACCTCACAGTGAACATGTCCAAATTTATCCCCATAGTGTCAATGTTTTGTGTGACCACCATTATTATCTAACACTCCCTTAACCCTCTTGGGCATGGAATTCACCAGAGCCGCACAGGTTGCTACTGGAATCCTCTTCCACTCCTCCATGATGACATCATGGTGGATGTCAGACACCTTGTGCTCCTCCACCTTCCGCTTGAGGATGCCCCACAGGTGCTCAGTTTTTCTTGGTTTAGACATACTTGACCAGTCCATCACATTTACCTTCAGCTTTCTCAGCAAGGCAGTTGTCACCTTATAGGTGTGTTTGGGGTCATTATCATGTTGGAAAAGTGCCATGTGTCCCAGTATCCTAAGGGAGGGGATCATGCTCTGCTTCAGAATGTCACAGTACATGTTGGAATTCATGTTCACTCAGTGAACTGCAGCTCTCCAGTGCCGGCAGCACTCATACAGCCCCAGACCATAATGCTACCACCACCATGCTTGACTGTAGGCAAGACAGAGTTATCTTGGTACTCCTCACCAGGAAGTTTATCTTGGTCTTGTCAGGCCACAGGACATGGTTCCAGTAATCCATGCTCTTGGACTCCTTGTCTTCAGAAAACTGTTTGCGGGCTTTCTTGTGCATCAGCATCAGAAAAGGCTGCCTTCTGGGACGATAGCGATTCAGACCGAGTTGAGGCAGAGTGTGATATATAGTCTGAGCACTGACATTCTGACTTCCTACTTCTTCAACCTCTGCAGCAATGCCAGCAGCACTCATGCATCTCTTTTTTGAAGCCAACCTCTGTATATGACGCTAAACATGTGGACTCAACTTCTTTGGTTGACCCTGGCGAGGCCTGTTCTGAGTGGAACCCGTCCTGGAAAACCACTGTATGACCTTGGCCACCTTGCTGTAGCTCAGTTTAAGGGTGTTGGCAATCTTCTTATAGCCTAAGCCACCTTTGTGGAGAGCAACGATTCTATTTCTCACATCCTCAGAGAGTTCTTTGCCACGAAGTGCCATGTTGATTATCCAGTGACCAGTATGAGCACCCAAAGCACCAAATTTAACAGCATCCCTAATTAAAATGTATGATGTAGTACATAAAATAAATAAATAAATAAATGTAATGGCAGTAAATGTACTCTGGACAGAACCTCTACGTCTATATGAATACTGTCATACAGTGGTGGCTTGAAAGTTTGTGAACCCTTTAGAATTTTCTGTATTCTGCATAAATATGACCTAAAACATCATCAGATCTTCACACAAGTCCTAAAAGTAGATAAAGAGAACCAAGTTAAACAAATGAGACAAAAATATTGTACTTGGTCATTATTAATTGAGAAAAATGATCCAATATTACATATTAGTGAGTGGCAAAAGTATGTGAACCTCTAGGATTAGCAGTTATTTTTAAGGCAAAATTAGAGTCAGGTGTTTTAATTAATGGGATGACAATTAGGTGTGAGTGGGCACCCTGTTTTATTTAAAGAACAAGGATCTATGAAAGTCTGCTCTTCACAACTTGTTTGTGGAAGTGTATCATGGCACGAACAAAGGAGATTTCTGATCTCAGAAAAAGAGTTGTTGATGCTCATCAGGCTCAAAAAGGTTACAAAACCATCTAGGTTTTGGACACCACCAATCCAGTCAGACAGATTGTATACAAATGGAGGAAATTCAAGACCATTGTTACCCTCCCCAGGAGTGGTCGACCAACAAAGATCACTCCAAGAGCAAGGCGTGTAATAGTTGGCGAGGTCACAAAGGAACCCCCAGGGTACCTTCTAAGCACATTAGCTAATGCTGATGTTCATGAGTTCACCATCAGAAGAACACTGAACAACAATGGTTTGCCATTGGCAGGGCTGCAAGGAGAAAGCCACTGCCTCCAAAAAGAACATTGCTGCTCATCTGCAGTTTGCTAAAGATCATGTGGACAAGCCAGAAGGCTATTGGAAGAATATTTTATGGACAGATGAGACTAAAATAGAACTTGTTGGTTTAAAAGAAAAGCGTTAGGTTTGGAGAAAGGAAAACGCTGCATTCCAGCATAAGAACCTTATCCCATCTGTGAAACATGGTGGTGGTAGTATCATGGTTTGGGCCTGTTTTGCTGAATCTGGGCCAGGACGGCTTGCCATCATTTATTCAGAATGATATCAGAGAATTCTAAAGGAAAATGTCAGGACATCTGTCCATGAACTGAATCTCAAGAGAAGGTGGGTCATGCAGCAAGACAACGACCCTAAGCACACAAATCGTTCTACCAAAGAATGGAAAAAGAAGATTATACCACAGTTAGTTCCGACCCCGCAACCTGATTGGCTGAGAGACATCTTCCGCCATGACATTTTTGACGATAACGGCACGGTGACCGACGCTCTATAAGTATTAATCCGCGGCACACACATAACGTAGCAACGATGCCCGCCAGAAAAAGCAGCCAAGTTATAACGAGTAAAACACTGCAGAAATGAAAGTTATAATTAGTTTATAACATCTATTGGTTTTGAAAACTATATGAATTTAAAAGATGAAGCTATTAATGACCACCCGAGCCAAAGGTTTATCACCTTTAGGATTTGGAAGCTCTGGAAAAGCGAAACGAAGTCAGTCCTTTAAATCAAACGTCTCCCGGGCTCTTAATGGATTCAGAGCTCGACTGAAGGGCAACGAGACTGAAGATCAGTTTTGGTCCCATCAACAAAAATGAACTGAATCAGCTTCATCGCTCACAAAGACATTGTTTGCTGAACTTAAACTCTGCGGGTGAAGGGTGATAAACAAATCGTTTTTTTTTGTCCTTTTTATCTTAAAATCTAACAATAAATGGCGATAACGGAACTGTGGTATAAAAGTGTGATATATTCATTATTGTGAATATATCACAGGAAAGAGGCGTTACCCCTTTCCTGCGATATATTCACAATAATGCACACCCTCTCATGCCTTATTGCTTTAATAAAGTTAATGTTTTGGAATGGCCAAGTCAAAGTCATGACCTTAATCCAATCAAAATGTTGTGAAAGGACCTGCAGTGAGCAGTTAATGTGAGGAAACCCACCAACATTCCACAGTTGAAGCCGTTCTGTATGGAGGAATGGGCTAAAATTCCTCCAAGCCGGTGTGCAGGACTGATCAACAGTTACAGGGAACGTTTAGTGCAGTTATTGCTGCACAGGGGGGTCACACCAGATACTGAAAGCAAAGGTTCACATACTTTTGGCACTCAGTAATATATAATATTGGATAATTTTCCTGAATAAATAAATGACCAAGTATAATATTTTTGTCTCATTTATTTAACTGGGTTCTCTTTATCTACTTTTAGGACTTTTAGTGAAAATCTGATGATGTTTTAGGTCATATTTATGCAGAGATATTGAAAATTCTAAAGGATTCACATACTTAAGCACCACTGTATGTATTCCAATTACTCAACATTGTACTGATCTCTGAGGTCTAAAGAAAACCGACCTGTTTGTCTGCTTGTTTGCTACCCGGAAACTGATCAAAGTGAGAGGGTGCGTGTGGAAAATCAGAGAGAGACATAGAGAGAGAAAGAGAGAGAAAGAGAGAGAGAGAGAGAGAGAGAGAGAAAGAGAGAGAGAGAGAGAGAGAGAGATGAGAAAGAACTACAGCTGAAGTAGCTATTGTCCAGAGCAAACAGATGGAACATGCTTTATTTTTATTTACGTTTATTTTTATTTTAAGCTTTCTGTAGAGAGAGAGGGGGGATGGCAGTGAGAGAATAAGGGAGAGGGAGGTAAGATCACCACATGAGTGCCAAACACAGAGAGTATGAATGCGGCTAAGAAAGGAGGTGTGACAGTAAAAGGGAGGAAGGACAGAACAGGCGATGAAAGCCATTCTCAATACAATTGTTTTTCTCCCACAATGTCAGTAATAAGAAGCCTGGTCTGATGGATTTTTTTTAGGACAACATATACATTACTTATTTGGAGTAAAAACCTTTGAGGCCTTTCAAGAGTCAGGTGGGACTACAGCATACGTGGACTCAAACTACACTGATTCATGAAAAGTACTGCACATTGGATAGCTGGATAAAGCATCAAAATCAAAATGGTAAGTTATCTGTACTTTATTATCAATGAAAATGTTTTAAAATCTTGTAGTTCTGCATCAATATAAGTTATTAAGATCACAAACGCTGTCAAATCAAACCAAGTTGTTATATATTATAAAGCAGCTTCAGAGAAATATGCCAGGTAAGGTGTCAAATTTCAATTTTGATTTAAAACACAACCAAGTTATATAACAAGTAAGAATGAGATATAATTAAGATGACAGAAAATCAAACAGGACATGATTCAAATGCACACACACTTTTAGATCCTAGATTGAAGTCGAGATAAATATCTTGTGGCGGACATTCATTTTGCTACTCTATTTTTGGTTGAGTGTTTCATCTTTTGCTAAAATCTTTGAATTGTGGTTCTTTCATCGCACTCATCTTTAGCTACATAATAAGCCACAGCATTGCAAAAATGTTTAGTACCAAAATAACAGTAACTTGCAATCCAGCTATTAGGCAGCTAGCTACTGCCTAATATCATGGTAAAATTGCTGCAAAATATAACCAATACTATAAGTATTAGGTATATGAACAGCGTACTACAAATTACTGTGGCAGTTCTATTGATGTGTGCTGTATAATATATTACAAAATCCTTAACAGTGCAAGGAAACTGAACAGCAGTTGTTCCTAAGCTAACGAAAAACTCAAGCACACTCATAAAATATTTAGAAATGAAGATTAATTTGTTCTTACTGGTGAAATTCCCTTAACTGGATAGTCTGTTAAAATACTTTCCTCCTGTACATATGAAGCCACAGTAAATGGGTTTATTACACATTAGTCTTTTAACATTACATTATGGTGTCTAAGCAAGCTAGCTATGGTACATGTTAGCTGGTATTAGCTATGTCCTGTCCTCATCCAGAAAGAGATCAAATACTAATCCCCACTAAAAAGAAGCGAAAAAACAGCTTTGTTGTGCTTTGGGCACTGGTAAGCTGGTCAGCCAGCTTTAATAGCAAGACCAGGAGGACTGTGATTTTCTCAGCTAAACCAGTACCAAACCATCACAAACCAAGTGGGACCATCATGGAACATGAAACTCACGTGGTCATGCTGTTTGACTACCATATCACTATCCAAAACATGACATACGCTATTTTAATAGGGAAATTAAATAATTTACATTTACTTTGTGTATTTAAGTTCATTATATCCATATTAACAGTGAAAATAAGAATAGATACCTGCCATCAAATATTTCTCAGAATTCACTGCAAGCCTATAGAAACCTACTGCTCTTAGCTTCTGAGATGATGTAGACAGAACAAAATTGACCGTTTCAGCCCTGAATAAAAAGGGGCAGTCTTTAAGCTGGTATATAGCGGAAGCATTGATATGGCAAGATCATTTTAACCTTGACACACTCTGAATCTTCACCAGGTGGCAAGCGACTTTTGCTTCATGCGCATCACGCTGTGGAAGTCCACCAGATCTACTGACCTATAGAGAAGGGCAAAGGTCCGTCATGGCGATGGCTAGAAGTCTGGTGGGATTAGGCCAAAGCCTCGAGCCGGATGTAACCAGTTATTTATCTCAGCCTCTCACGAGTACGGATCATAAACTCCTTGACAAGGTCCTAAAAAGACTAGACAAGCTGTTCAGTCTGTGCACTGACCAACGTCTAGGTTTAAAGATTAGCCCACCATACCTTCCTGAGTTGGTTATGGAGACTGTAAGCGTTCTGACAAATATATGGGCTCCCTATAAGGGCTCGGCCCCACATGTGCCACGGGGAGATGAAGGCGAGTACCTAAAGATTCACATCCGACACCTGCTGGACAAGACGGACAGAGCCATCCAGCTGTTCAAGGAGGGCAAAGAGAAGATCTTTGAGGAAAAGTCTAGTTATAGGTGGGATCTTCTTTTACAATCTTATTTTTTAAAGAAAATATAATACATTACTACTGGTACTCTATAATAGTATTCATGAATGTATTAACTGTTTTAGTTAAAGATATGATTGGGCATTCAAGATTAAACCATACTCTTAATAGTATGTCTAAGCGTATTGTTATATGGCAATTTAAAATACTACCCTCAGCGTAAACTTATTTGTCCTATATGCAGCATTTAATGTACTTCATAAAAAAATAAAATAAAAAAACATGTATTGCAAGGGATTGAATGTGAAATACAGTAATTGCACTGTTCTTATCTAAATCATAATACATCTAATCTGATTTGAAAATAAATACATTTGAAATAAAATTTAAAAAACCCATAGAAAGCATTCAGTTAGTAATTCTGAATAAAAAAA
>JAJAGP010002989.1:0-89252 GCA_025084515.1 Ancistrus triradiatus
GCTAACAGCAGGCCTGAGTCTTACGAGCTAACCTGCTAACCAGAACGTTGTACACAAACACCGGTGTGAGTTTTACCTCGGATTGAAATCCTGAAAGAAGCCCCGGAGATTCATCTTTTCCTTCTTTTCATAGCATATGACCAGTTGTGATTAAAACTCTTCTTGAAAATAAACGTACCGGGGGCTACAGCCAGGCAGACACCTGGCATTAGATACGGGACGCTGAGGAATCGACTCCGTATCGAACTCACACAACCAAACGTTTCGAAACACTGCTTCGGGGCGTGGCTTAGATCTTACGTGTTAAAGAAGGCCCAACCCATCGGTTAGAGACCCGAGGCTCCCAAAGGCGCAGTAATAAAGTAAACAATAAAGTAGAAATGATAAAAATAAAAAATAAAGTAAATCTGTAAGGAGCATGTCTACATAGTCCCATCAGATAGAGCTGTGGAGCAGTGCGCAACTTAATCAGTATTTGTTTAAACACCGCTCAGCATGTATTATATTAAATAACTGTAGCACTAGCTACTTTCTACATATATTCCTGCAGCTGTTGCTAAAAAACCAATACTTTTTAAATCATTGAACTCCAGCTTCCAACCTTTTGAGAAAATCTGTCTTAGGAAAGCTACCAGCATTGGCAGCAACCCCCTCAACTCTGCCACCATCTTGTGCTGTTAATGTTACATTTACATTTACAGCATTTAGCAGACGCCCTTATCCAGAGCGACATATAATTAATGCAACCTTACAATCCAAGCAATTGTGGGTAAAGGGTCTTGCTCAAGGACCCAACAGTGGCAGCTTGGCAGAGGTGGGATTCGAACAGTCCCTTAACCGCTAGGCTACCACAGTCCGCACCTGCCAGGCATGCATGAACATGCACATAAGTGTGTGTGTGGCCGAGGGCGCTGCCAGCTGAATTTCGGAGTGTAAAAGCTCTATGCTGGTATCTATAATCACACACATCGAATCAAACAGCCGAAACACTGCGTGGCAGCTGTGATATTAATCCATTAGCCTACCTGCTGTTATCGGTGCTGCATAAACACAGCAGCAATACCAACAAACCCTGGAATGATAACGCAGCAAATGTGGACTTATGTTCTGCGGTGTTGCTAATGAAGGGCCTAACAATGTCTTATCTGTCCAGAACTGTGCACTGTGCTTGCCAAATATATGGCCGGTGTCTCTGCTCTAGAGGTATTAGCTGAGCATTAATGAGTGGGCAGTCTATTGACAGGTTACAGGTATATGCCGTTTAACGTCCACATTGCGTTCTATGAAACAGGGTGTTGACCAGAATGGACATTGACCGGACATTAGCATTGTCACATAGTAGTTTAGATATTGTGCACAGTGTTTTATTTAAAAAAAAACACTATTAATTAAAACACAACATGAAAACATTTAGTACTTTACTGTATTGTAGTATTGTCTACTCTATTAATACATTCTTATCCTTGTATTATTTATCAAATGCGAAAGATTTACTGAAAATGATGGCGAAGGAATGATACCAGGCTTTTCCTGGTTTTCAAGACTGCGATTCGTTTCGTCTCATACTAGTTTTCTGTCATTCAGAGGTGAATTACACATATACACGACAGATTTTTATTTCCTCATCACGTTTTCTGGACACATTTATAGTTAATTAATAAATACAAACATATAATCAGAGACACCATACACCGCTATTTATGGTTAAATTGGTTAAATCCATACATTTGAGTTTAAAATGTCCTTTTAACATTGTTTTAAAATTGACTTTAAATAAATCACTTCATTCAAAATACTAAACAAACATGATTGTGGGACGGTGGAGTGCAGCCCTGATAACACCCGCTTCTCACACCTATCGTTGCTGCTGGATTGTAATTCCATTAATCTGACTGATAACATTATTCCCACTTATTTAAATGGCTTACACTGGACACAATATTTCAGTAACCTTGCCATCTTTTAATGCATTTTATAAACTTGGCCTGTCAGAAAAAAGCAGCTTTATGGAGTAAGATAACTTTACCATACCATTGTAGCACTACATTTATCGAGACCAATATTTTACACCTATTTAATTTAGAAACTTCTGAACAAAGAATTAAGGTGCTTTGTATCAGCAACAACATTAACATGGATGCAGAGTCGTATATTGTTTCTGCTTTTGTCTGTCAATTCTTGGTACACTAGCTAAAGATTAGACTGGAAAACACAAGTGTGTAATGGTGTCTCCTGCATGGGAACTGTAGCATTACAGAAAGGCAAATCGGTTCCATAGCTACCTCGCAGCAAGTTTACACAAGTTAGTCTGAAGTTGTGTGTTCCATGTGGCACTGCCTGTGGGTTTACTCAGTCAGACTATCTGATAACCTGGCAACATATGAATTACTTACTGATGCTACTTATTTTATGCGTCAGCAGCTTTATAGACCCTTTGGCAGCAACCACTGTATGTGTCAGGAAAGAACCTCTTGAAGTGTCTAGCAACAATCAGAAACAGTTGTCTGCAGATTTGATCCAGTTTCCTAGTAGAGGCTTTTATTGTTAGCTGAGGGATGGGATCGGTCGTATGGCAAAACTTTAAAAACCTGATATGTACCACGTTACACATACCAAACATGGATTTAATATGAAACTCAATGACAACGAACCAGCAGATAAAGCAGGGCAAATTCAACAATAGGTACAAAGCAGACTTTAATCACCAGTTACTTGTTACAGTCAATCATAACTAAGAAAACCTTTTTTTGATTTGTGAAAAGACAAATTTGAACAAAACATGATCAGTGGTGGTTAACAATTAAAACAAGAACAGAGCATACAGAGCTACACATCAATGCCATGCAAAGAGTTAGATGATTTAACTTTAAATAATACTTAGAAATCGCATGGCTATACATAAGTGCAATACAAGAATACAACTGTGCTGCACATCTGGGCATCTGAACTAGCTTTATCTATTTACAAAGATCTACAAAAGCTGTATCACTCATTTGCACATCATAGAGTTAAAGTCGGAATAGCATGAATGTTTTAGCATTATGTTCTTCGAAATGAATCACCATTCAGTTAATTAAACCTTCCAGTCCTGTGAATGAGAAATGGAGCCAGGCTACAAAGTCTGATGTCACAAAGACCTGTTTGATGTGATTTTGAATTTTTTTGAATCATTTAAAATCATACAGAAACTTGCACTTGAAAAAGTTTATGACTGCTGAAAACTGAAGTACAGGTATGCACTGTTTAACATCCATTCGATAAACGTCTGTTCGCTTTAATGACTGAGGTCCTAAATGATAACAAATTATACATAGAAATAGATATCTGTCTTTTAACTCTAGACGTTCCATCAATGCTGCAGATCAACGAGGAGAGGTGGGAGTTACAATTTAAGAGTGGAAGTCCATCATTCGTGCTTGTGTGTGTGTAAATCCCTTTCTGGTCATGTACTTGCTTACTCGTTAGCTGACGCTTGGATTAGAGACTGTTCTGACTTGGTTGGTGTGTTTAGAGACTGTGGTAGTGTGGGACTGTGGTAGCTTAGTGGTTAAGGTACTGGACTATGGACCAGAAGGTCCAGGGTTCAAATCCCACCTCTGCCAAGCTGCCACTGTTGGGTCCTTGAGCAAGGCCCTTAACACACAATTGCTTGGACTGTAAGACTGTATCAATTGTAAGTCGCTCTGGATAAGGGAGTCTGCTAAACGCTGTAAATGTAAATGTAGAGAATGGTTTTGTGTAGGTTTCACATGTTTATGTGGATGACTTTTCACTGCTTATTTGTAACAAGCTGTAAATGGCATTCATAAGTGTATGTGCCTGTCCTATTGTAGGTAGTACTCCTTTGTCTGTCCCCAACTACCTGTATATTCTCTTTAACCTATAACTATATAAACTGGTTGACAGTCACTTGTTGATACTCTGTTTTATCTGGCTGTTTCTCCATGGTCCATGTTGTTTGTAATTACTGTATATAAATGCAATTCTGGCCCTCCATAAAACAAAAGCATCAGGTTCCATAAACCATTCTCTGAAGTGTTTCGGCTGTTCCCCTACACAGGGTCGTAAGAGAATCCTACGTTACTGTATTTCCTATAATCATGAATTTCCATATGTGGCATTAGGGATGCTGTGTTTTCGGCAACATCTCTGAAGCATATATGTATCGTTTGCATGTAGTAGTCTTGTGAAAATACCCTTTATATTTACATTACAGTATCATAAAAAGACTACGTGACTATGGTAATGTCCGGTCAGTGTTCATTTCGGTCAGCATAATGCACTTGTTAAACGGCACATACCTGTACTGAAATATTCTGATCCTCTAAACTTATTGCACAGATATAGTTTCTGCTTCATTAACATCAATTCAGGACTGAAAGGGTTACATCACGTTCCTGTATCCGTTCAATGCTGTCAACAATCATAGTCAACGTACAAGTTCCAGCTGGTTTGAACTAAAGGCAAAACTCCGCTTACATAGTAAGCAATGCCCAGTGAGAGCAAGGCGATGATCAGCAGAAGAAGCAGAACTCTCCAAAAACCAAGATCCTCCACAAACTCTTGCCATGTGGTGCGGAAGCTGGATAGCACACCATCACTGCGGTGCAGGTGGGGATTGAGGAGCGAATGGCTTTCCATGGCACTGTACAGCAGGAACAAGGACAATAGTGAGACATACAGTGAGCACACAGCTGTATCAGCAGCAATCTAAAATAAAGGTCCTGTTTTTGGTTGCTCTGCATGACGTTGGAAGAAATCAGAATGTATTGATTTTGTAAAGATTTCAATATTGTACTTTTAAACAAAATTGAATGTACATTCTTTTTAATATTACATACCATTTCAAAAGATTCGATAATACCAACTTGTTTCACTGGCATACAGTACCAGTCAAAAGTTTGCCCGCCTACTGAGAATAATAGATTCATCTTTTGTTGCGCAATTTTAACTTACAGTGGTGATTGAAAGTTTGTGAACCCTTTAGAATTGTCGATATTTCTGCATAAATATGATCTAAAACATCATTTTCACACAAGTCCTAAAAGTAGATAAAGAGAACCCAGTTAGACAAATGAAACAAAAATATTATACTTGGTTATTTATTTATTGAGGAAAATGATCCAATATTACATATTAGTGAGTGGCAAAAGTATGTGAGCCTTTGCTTTCAGTATCTGCTGTGACCCCCCTGTGCAGCAATAACTGCAGCTAAACATTTCCTGTAGCTGTTGATCAGTCCTGCACACCGGCTTGGAGGAATTTTAGCCCATTCCTCCGTACAGAACAGCTTCAGCTCTGGGATGTTTTCCTTTCTCCAAGCATAACATTTTTCTTTTAAACCAAAAAGTTCTGTTATGGTCTCATCCGTCCACAAAACATTCTTCCAGTAGCCTTCTGGCTTCGTCCACGTGATCTTAGCAAACATGCAGACGAGCAGCACAATGTTCTTTTTGGAGAGCCAGTGGCTTTCTCCTTGCAACCCTGCCATGCACACACCATTGTTGTTCAGTGTTCTTTCTGATGGTGGACTCATGAACATTAACATTAGCCAATGTGAGAGAGGCCTTCAGTTGCTTAGAGGTTACCCTGGGGTCCTTTGTGACCTCACCACTATTACAATTACACGCCTTTGCTCTTGGAGTGATCTTTGTTTGGTCACCACTCCTGGGGAGGGTAACAATGGTCGTGCATTTTGAATTTCCTCCATTTGTACACCAATCTGTCTGACTGTGGATTGGGTGGAGTCCAAACTCTTTAGAGATTGGTTTTGTAACCTTTTCCCAGCCTGAATGAGGATCAACAAACTCTTTTCACTTTCTGAGGTCCTCAGAAATCTCCGTTGTTCGTGGCCATGATACACTTCCACAAACAATTGTGTTTGTGAAGAGCAGACTTGTGGATAGATCCCTGTTCTAATAAATAAAACAGGGCACCCACTCACACCTGATATGCAAATCCCATTGGGGTTGAAATCACCTGACTCTAATTTTCACCTTCAAATTAACTGCCTACTACCCACACAGCTTTCACATACTTTTTGCCACTTCACTTATATTGGCTCATTTGGCTCTGAAAAAAAAGACCAAGTATAACTATTTTTTGTCTCATTTGTTTAACTGGGTTCTCTTTTATCTACTTTAGGACTTGTGCGAAAATCTGATGATTGTTTTAGGGTCATATTATGCAGAAAATATAGAAAAACTCTAAAGGGTTCACACAACTTTCAAGCAACCCATTGTAATGGCTAAAGTTTGAATATAAATAAATGTGTTTTCGAACCCCAATTTGTTAGTACTGTATGGGTGCAAAGTTTGAACAAAACAGCTAAAAGAAAGAAAAATGCTTTAAAAGCAACTTCTGATGTGAAAATTCATAAAATGTATTTCATTTTGATGCTTTGTAAACACGTACATGTACAACAGGCGTTGTGGAATAATGCTCTACATCTCGTTTTTAGGTCTTAGCTGTAAAGGAAGTAATGCACTTGGGATACTAAAATGCATGCCATGTTTTCAGCACATAGGCAGACACTCGTTTTGGTCTGATTTAAGGGGATTTTTTTAGGTGTTTTTTTACTTAAAGGTACAGAAGTGATGTTTGACCTGCACGGTTAACTATGTGACATTATTACTATTTCCCTCCTCACCTCTCATTATCAGCTATGTGCATCTTCTCCAGGCTGGAATGGGAGCTGCGGTTGAAACCCTTCACCTCCTGCTCCTCCAGTCCCTCCAGCAGACGAAGAGCATCTTTGTTCACTCCACGCCTCTTAGCCAGTACCAGTGGAGTTGCTCCATTGTGATTACTACACAACGGCAGAGAAGAAGCTTATTAAACACCTTTAGTTAACCTTAGTGTATTAGTGTTTGTTTAGTTAGTATACTTTTGTAATTTTTGTTATGGTGACATTCTTTTTTGTAATTCACTCCTATTCTCTGGGCACCAGTAATGCACCTACATGCTCAGTCCCAGGCCATTTGCACACAGATGTATCAGCAAAAATATCACTATTAGATCATTCTGATGTCCTTTATGAGTAGGTATAGTTTGTAAGAGTGTACAACCATTTTGTATCTGATAGACTAGAACTGTTTTATTGCAGTGTGAAAGTTTTTAAATAAACATTCAGGGTTGCAACACATTTCATTTGGAACGAAGGAAATTCAGGGCTAGTAATGATTTAAAAAAATGTAAATAATGATTTCATACAGGTTATGTTAACAGGTGATTGTAATCATGATTCAGTACAAAAGCAGCATCAAAAAAAGGTTGAATCTTTGAACAGCAAAGATGGGTAGAGGATCTCCAGTTTCTCAGACAAGTTTCTCAGGCATCAAGAACCGTGACTCATCAATAGCTGATGTAACCACATGGGCAAGGGATTATTTGGGTGAAATACATTCACAAAAGCCACTTAAAACGTTACTGTGCAAGAAAGAAGCCTTATGTTAACCATGTCGAGAAGTGGCGTCGACTTCTCTGGGCTCTGAGGGATCTGGAATAGACCATAACACAGTGGAAATGTGTATTGTTGTCAGACCAATCAGTATTCCAGATCTTTTCTGAAGAAATTTGCTCCAGACCAAAGAAGAAAAGGACCATCTAGACTGTTATCAGCAACAAGTCTAAAAGCCAGGCTCTGTCATGGTATGGGGTTGGGTCAGTGCCCTTGGAAAAGGTCATTTACACTTCTGTGATTGCAGCATTAATGCAGAAAAGTACATTGAGATTTTAGAGCAACATATGCTGCCTTCAAGACGACATCTTTTCCAGGGACATCCATCTATTTCTCAATAGCACAATGCAAAACAAGACAAATCGGAAAAAGATAGGACTGAAATACGCAAAGTCCTTCCAGTCTTTCTCTGAGGAACATTGTTTTTAAACATTTTCTCACACATTCGGAGATCCTCTGCCCATCTTTACTCCTGGATACTGTTTTTATACCAACTCATGATTATAATCACCTGTTTGAAATCACCTCATTATTATTATTATTTTTTTTCACATTACTAGCACTACATTGCCCCTGGTCCAACCTTTTTTAAATATTCTGCAGGCCTGAAATGCATATGCTATATTAACAAATGAAATGAAGTTGACCAGACAAACATGAAATAGCTTGGGTTCATACTGTCTGCAATGAAATAAAAAATGTAAGGTTTTAAAAATGCATGTTTTGATTGGTCAGTTGACAAGTTTTAAAGCCACTTCAATACATCGGCCATTTCATGGCTGGAAAGGTTCCTTCAGCAAAAAGGAGTGTGTCAATCTGGTATGTCCAATATGACATCTAGTGTATGTACCTTGGTCCCATCGATTGTCCAGATATGTAAAATACGTGTTTTAAAATTTGCATTTTCCATACAGTCCCAACTTTTTCCCGATTTGGGGTCTTAATTGAGAAGCAGCTTGATCAGTGGTTGTTAGCAGATCCATAATCAACCAATTCAGTGTGAGAGTTTGGGACATAAATACTACACACCTAGTGTAGAGCAATTGTACAAAGCAAACATCAACATTAGAGCAAAGTCAAATAGCTGCCATTTTAGCCAATTTAGAAGCAACCTGGTAGATGCAAAGATTGTGAGTTTGTTAAACTGTCAAGAGCACATGGAGACCTGAGGTTTTTGCAGCTTCTCAGTAGAGTGCTACTGCAATTATCTAGAAAGTCTGCCAATAAGAGTTCTACAGAACAACATGTAGTAGAGAGATATTAATTCAATAACGATTAAACATGTGCTTGTGCATGAGGTAACTAAGGATACCAACCAGATGTCAATCTTGAGTCCGTTGGACACCAAAAACTGGATGGTGTCCACATGGCCACACATGTGCAGTGCGGTGTTGCCCTGTCCATCTGTAGCCAGCAGGTCTGCGCCAAACTTGTGCAGCACACGGCAGATCTCCACGTTTCCCCGTGCGGCGGCCAGGTGCAGCCCGGTGCGGCCCCGACAGTCACGTGCATTTGGATCAAAGCCGGTCTCTAGCAGGCGCTTAGCATAGGCCAGGTCTCCATCAATGCAGGCCTGCAGCAGTGGCACGGTGGTCTGGACGGAATCGGATGCCAACATGTATGACATGTTGCCGCCCAAGACAGGACTCTTCACCCTGAATTCAAACATAAACACTTAAACATAAGTAAGCCGTTTCAACTAAGGATTGGCCATAAAGCATAAACATCTCACTGAGGCATTTGTAAAGAATTTTTACAATACACATGACTGACATCTGACTTCTTGCCTAAAAAGTGTCAACAATACAGTGACAACCTGTTACATTTATCACCACAATAAAAATGACATACAGTACATAGTTCAAAGGACTTCACAGACTGATGACTAGAATACAGTGGTACTTGAAAGTTTGTGAACCCTTTAGAATTTTGTGAACTTTGTGGCAGTGTATCATGGCACGAACAAAGGAGATTTCTGATGGAGGAAATTCAAGACCATTATTATCCTCCCCAGGAGTGGTCGACCAACGAAGATCACTCCAAGAGCAAGGCGTGTAATAGTTAGCGAGGTCACAAAGGACCCCAGGGTAACTTCTAAGCAACTGAAGGTCTCTCTCACATTGGCTAATGTTAATGTTCATGAGTCCACCATCAGAAGAACACTGAACAACAATGGTGTGCATGGCAGGGTTACAAGGAGAAAGCCACTGCAACATTTATTTATGTCCAGAGTTGCTTAATTTCTCCCCAAGATCTTGTATTGATGATGGGAGATTTGTTCCACTGCACAAAGTCTCCTCCAGCACATCCCAAACATTCTCAATGGGGTTCAGGTCTGGACTCTGTGGTGGAAAATC
Source organism: Ancistrus triradiatus (assembly GCA_025084515.1). Classification (NCBI taxonomy): domain Eukaryota; kingdom Metazoa; phylum Chordata; class Actinopteri; order Siluriformes; family Loricariidae; genus Ancistrus; species Ancistrus triradiatus. The sequence continues at coordinate 9,817 of JAJAGP010002989.1, forward strand.
CGTGTGTGAAAATGATTTCTCATGCTCCCTGAACCACTTTCACAATTTGACCCTTCTGAAACAGATGAACATCTTTTCCACGACCACAGGATGTGTCTTTCCACATGGATGTTTAACAAATGAGAAGCTACTCTTTGCATCAGTTAGGGTTAAAGAACTTGTTGCCAGCTGAAACATAATCGCCAATGCAGTGATTATCCGATAGGAGGCTTAAAAACAAACTATTTAACCATTTTGCTTAGTTAAATTGAGGCAGTGACCTTGTTTTTTTGGCCAGCCAGTGTATAAATTCCTAAACTAACCAAATTTTCACACTAAGTCTAAAAACGTAAGAATGGATGTAGGGGGGATCACTGGTAAATAAATGGTAAATGTAGATAAATGGTCATTACTTATAGACACCAAATCACCCAAATTATATAAAGGTATGCAAACCTCTTGGGATCAGCAGTTAAATTTGAAATTAGACTCAGGTGGGTTCAATCATTGGTGTAAAACCCCGGCGTAAATGGGCGTCCTGTGGTATTTAAAGAACAGGGATCGCTCAATGGTTGATCTTCACCACACATGTTTGTGTATCAAGGCACAAACAAAGGAGGGCCTTCATAAAAAGAGTCTGTTTGATGCTTCATTACTCTAGAAAAGCTTACAAAACAATCTCTAAATAGTCTGAACTCTACCAATCCACAGTCAGACAGATACAAATGGGAGGAAATTAAAGACTGCTGGTTACCCTCCCCAGGAGTGGTCAACCAACAAAGGAAACCTCCAAGAGCAAGGTGTGTAAATAGGCCACAAAGGAAGGGCTCTCCAAAACCGGGTAATGTGCATGAGTCAAACATCAAACATAAATCTTAACAACAAAGGTGGGGTGCATGGCAGGGGTTGCAAGGAGAAAGGCACTGTTTTGTACAAAAAAAACATTGCTACCTGGTCACGATTCCGAGGTGAAGGAATTCAGACCCATTGCAAATGCAGTTACTGCTGCACAAGGGAATTTGAACCACTCACAGATATGTAGCCAACATAAAGCAAACAGACAAGTTACTTGTTTCTGACTTTACATCCTGCAAGGTGGAGCAACAAGGTAGGTGTGGACAGTGAGTAGACACAATGTTAAAAAACTACAGCAGGCCCACTGCTGGTTCTGATCCACTCATACCAGCACAACACACAATGCACACCCCACCACCACATCAGGTCTGCAATGCAGAGCCACCCCAAATAGTACCACCTGCTCTTTGGTGATACAAAGTGCATCTATATAGTAAAAGAGCTGATATAATGGACATTGAAGGGTGGAAACAATGGGTATTTCTTTACATCCAATATCAAAACACCGTTATAAAAACCAACACCTGATAACTTACAAAAACGTATAATGGATACATCAAATATCACGATCTTAATATTTTATCAATATCCATATGGGAACTCGGCCTTAACATTTAAAAAGGAACATGCGTAAAATAAAAGCTAGCTAACCTATCCCAGGACAAAATACTTTCATGCATTATTATAGCTGTGCTGTTAGCTAACAAAGAACCCAATAATTATTAACATTACCATTTGCAAATTTCATACGTCGTTACTTGACCATGTTTATTATTACCGGGTGCGTTTATCGGAAAAACTGATATTGAACAGCTTAAGCTAGCTAGCAGGGTGCAAATGTCTAACACAACAAACGGCCGCTAGCTAAAACCAACTAGCTTCGCTGTAAATGGCAGTAACAACACTACAACAACACAAACAGAATTGCTCCTCATTACCTTTGGATTCTTCAAGTGAACCAAAAAATGCTGCGAAGATCTTAACCTGTGCGCGACTGAATACAGCTAGCTTGCTAAAAATTACAACAAATGACGTAAACATTAACCTGCTACTCAAAACTACAATCCCCAGAAATGCCGCGCAATATTTTGAATGACGTTAAACATGGGCTATGTAGTCTCATTGACTTATTTTGACTTGAAGTAAAACGAGGAAATGTACACAATTACCCATAATCCTGTGCCTTTGTATTTGTATCGTTGACTTTAAACGCCGATGACAGCCCAGGATGGAGGCAGGTAAGAAATGTTGAACTAGTATAACCACATAATTCATCAGTAATTTGTATTTAATTTGATTGAGTATTTATCACGTATATGCATGGCATTAAGTTTTAAACGCTTCGGAGTACAAGGGTCAGACAAAATCATTTCTTATGGTTTTTTCCGAGGCATTTCGTAACTGACTTTTAAGTTTTCTCATTGTTCTCGGCGGTGGCCTTAACGTATCTTTTCCTAACACCCTCACACTCATGTAGCTGCTTTTCTTCAACCCGGTGACTTTGGTTAAAATCGAGTCGACCTAACTTGGGTAACTGTTAGACCAGGAACGCGGAATAATGACCTACATCTGTGTAGTAAAGCGTTGTACACCGGTGTTTGACATCAGCAGCTAGTAACTTGTCAACATATATTTTAGTGTACCTGCCTGCGATTGTGCCAAATGACTGTAACAGTAATCCATGCTGCACTTTTTCAGTTTTGGCCAAGTATGAAAACCAGATCAACGTGTTCTCTGAATTCCTAGAAGACTTGCCAGACACAGACGAGCCCGTGTGGATATTAGGACAATGTTACAACGTTAAAACAGGTAACACACACTGATTTATCACTGTGGTGTGAAACCATGCTTATTGCAATACATTGCGTTGTGTAAGACACCCTATGTAACTAGTGGTCTGTGGTAGCCTAGTGGTTAAGGTACTGGACTATGGACCAGAAGGTCCAGGGTTCAAATCCAACCTCTGCCAAGCTTTCAGTCTGTTGGGTCCTTGAGCAAGGCCCTTAACCCTTAATTGTAAGATTGTAAGGATTGTAAGATTGTATCAGTTGTCGCTCTGGATAAGTTGTCTGCTAAATAATGTAAATGTAGTGGTTCGGACTGTTTCAGTAAGGAAGGAAGGAAGTAAGGACTGTTTCCTATTACTGACGTGCATAAAATCAACTATAAAGATAAGTGACTTTCAACATGGCACTGTCATAGGACGGCACGTTTCAAATGAATCCGTTCATTACATTTTATCCTCAGAAAACTGTGAGTGCTTCTAATGTAAAGCCGCAACATCTAGCTTAGCTGTGAGGCAGTAGGCCACATAATCTCAGAACTTGTGCTGAAATGCATGTAGCTGAGAAGATTACAAGAGGGCATAGTAGTGCTTCCGTTGCTGACCTGTAAAAAGGCTCTCTGAGGCTACTTTTTGGTAGTGTACCTCATGGTGAGAGATCGTTGACTACTAGACATGCCTGTACGACACACTTGAAAACATTTAGCCCCGTTGACCGTCTTTGAGAGGGGGCACATCATTGGACTGAGAGAAGCAGGATGGTTATTTCGATGAATTGCCCGCCATTTAGGCTGTTCTGACCTAGCTGTTAGGAGCAGTGGTTCCGTGAAGGCATGCACACACAGCAAACAGACAGAATACCAGTAGAGAGGATTGTTTGTTCACCATCCAGACACAGGTGGCACCATCACTACACTCCCATCTCTTCCCGGACCATTTCCAGATGCTTAGCAGAAGGAAATTTGTTGTCACAATGCCCATTACATGTCATGCAATTGACAGCCAGCCACCGTCACCTTGGTTTGCAGTGGTGTTATGAACAAGAAACCTGGACTGCTGTGGACTGGAACTGCATCGTCTTTAGCAATGACTCAGGTCTGTTTGGGATCCGAGAATGGGTCGTGTTTGAGTATGGAGGCCTCGTGGTGAGTGCTTCAATCCTGCCTTTGCTGTGGAGCGACACACTGTTGGTATGACTGTGGTAGCCTAGTGGTTAAGTTACTGGACTCTGTTACCAGAAGGTCCAGGGTTCAACTGTTGGGTCCTTGAGCAAGGCCCTTATTAACCCACAATTGCTGGATTGTAAGACTGTATCAATTGTAAGCCCGCTCTGGATAAGGGCGTCTGCTAATGCTGTAAATGTATGATGGATGAGGATCTACAAGCCCAGCTGCAGCAACATCTGTGGGCAAATGTGCCACAGGATACCATACAGAACCTGTTTGCCTCCAATGCCCAAACATATCTTCATCTTGTATCCAGGCTAGAGGCGGGCCTAACAGGGTACTAGAGCCCGCTGGTCAGTTGTACAGTCTTAACCAGTAATTGCCTCTAATTCCTGTAATTGCTTACATATAATTAATATTCTACATATAAAGTTTCATCATCACCTGAGTTCCAACATCTTCCAGGTAAGTTATTTTATTCAGTCAGTGGAGTGTATCAAGTCCAAGTCAAGTCAGATTTAATTATATAGCGCTTTTTACAATGGAGCATTGTCCTCAAAGCAAACTTTACAAGTTTAGATTATCTCCAATCCCAAATTGAGCAAGCCTAGGGTGACAGTGGCAAGGAAAAACTTCCCTAGTTCTAGGAATAACCTTGGGAGGACCCAAGACTCAAAAAGGGGACCCAACCTCCTTGGGCGGTTGTAGATGATAAATCTAAGAGCGAAACTAAAGTCATGGAGTCACAGTTCGAATAAAATGTGAAGAAAATGTGAAGAAAATGTGAGTGTACCATTTCTTTAGGATTAAATAGGACTAAGCAAAGAATCACAGTCACGCAAAAAAATCTAATTATAAATGATCAAGATTGCAACATTTAAAGTATTTGGTGTCCACAAACGTTTGCCGTTATAGTGTATGGTATTCAGTAGAAATAATTGTAATGTAAATGTCTGTCTTCAGTGATAACATCTGAAACGTTGTTGTACAGCTAAACCTACTTATATTATTTATGCATAATGTTTCAGAATTGTTAGTCTTGCATTTGCCTTTTTGCCTAATAATCTTGTTTCTCTGCAGAAAAGTCAGAACTCCTTTCTGATGTGCGTTCTCGGCTATGGTTTACATACAGAAAAAAGTTTTGCCCTATAGGTGAGAGAAATTCACATTACCTTTCCTGCCTGACATCTGATCTTGTTGTTCTCCTTTTAGTAAAAGACATTGAACCTGCTCTTGGCTCATTATATAAATGCAGCTTATTCCCTAGAGCCGTGACTCCGATTATGTAGGGTTATTTGTCGCTCTGCTTGAGCTATGAGAAACATTTGAGGAAATTGATCTATGCCATTTATACCCTTTATCTATGGTTTGTAGGAGGAACAGGCCCCTCTTCGGACACAGGCTGGGGCTGCATGCTACGATGTGGACAGATGATATTGGCACAGGCCCTCATCTGCAGTCACCTGGGACGAGGTAGGATGTGATGTAGACTTCTGACCTCTGCAGAGATCTAGAGAAAATGTCTGTACTATAAATCAGGACTATCCTGAGTAGCTTCACTCTCATTGTCCTATGCAATAATCTACCTACTGTGTTCTCTGAGTTGCACCTCTAAACCATTACGTATTAATGCAGTAGGCAACTTGAGGCTGTGCTTTATCACCCTCTTAGGCGTGATAAAATCACTCAAGGTGATTAAATACAAGGCCAAATCAGGAAAAGTTGGGACGGTATGGAAAATGCAAGTAAATACATGTGCAGTGTTCCTTACATTTCCTTTGACTTTTATTTCATTGCATCTCTCTTTCATTTGTTTAAATAAACATAATTCCTGCATTTCAGTCCTGCAACACATTCCAAAAAAAGTTGGATCGAAGGCAATTTGGGTCTAGGAATGAGGCAAAAAACTAAATGATGTGATTTGAAACATATGATGTCAGCAGGTGGTAATAATCATGATTTGGTACAGAAGTAGTATCCACAAAAGGCTGAGTCTTTGAAGAGTCAAGATGGGCAGAGGATCTCCAGTTTATCAACAAATGTGTGAGAAAATTATTGAAATGTTTAGAAATATTCCTCAAATAAAGACTGGAAGAGATTTACATATTTCAGTCCTAAGTTTTCTTGAAGGCAGCATATGTTGCTCTACAGTCTCACTACTTTTCTGCATTTATGCTGCCAACACGTGTAAATGACCTTCTCCAAGGGCACAGACACAACCCCACACCATGACAGGTAAGTGTGATCTCAGACATGCTGATAATAGTTTGGATGGTCCTTTTTGTCTTTGGTCCAGAGCACATGGTGCCCATTTCTTCCAAAACAAGATCTGGAATACTGGTTGTTCTGACCAGAATACACTGTGATGATCCATCCAAGATGCCTCCAAGCCCAGAGAAGTCGCTGCTGCTTCTGGACATGGTTAACATCAGACTTTTTTGCACAGTAATGTTTTAAGTAGCATTTGTGAATGTTAACTCCGTATTGTACTTGCTAGAGGTGGGATAAAGTAATCCCTTGTCCATGTGGTTCTGTCAGCTTGTTGATGACGGTTCTTGATGCAGTGCTGTCTGAGGGATCACTTTTAGGCTTGTGCCCTTGCCCTTTATGCACTGAAATTCATTCCTTGAATTGTTTAATGATATTATGCATTGTAGAGGATATTATGTATAATTCAATCATCATCTTCTTCTTCTTTCGGCTTCTCCCTTTATCAGGGGTCACCACAGCGAGTTAAACGTTTCCACCTCACCCTGTCCTCCACGTCCTCTACTCTCACCCCAACTCCCTGCATATCTTCATTTACCACAACCAAATAACTCCTCTTTGGTCTTCCTCTCCGTCTCTTGCCTGGTAGTTCCATCTCCTACATCCTCCTACCAATATATCCACCATCCCTCCTCTGCACATGTCCAATCCATCTGTCTTCCCTCTCGAATTTTGTCTCCCAATTTTCCAACCTGTGCTGTCCCTCTGATGATCTCATTCCTAATCCTGTCCACCCTAGACACTCCTAAAGAGAATCTCAACATCTTAAGTTCATGTATAATTATATTATGCACTGTTGAAATGTATAAATTCCTTCATTGTTTTCAAACGTTTCAGTCATTTTCTTACATTTGATCAGTGTTGATAAAGTGGAGATCCTCTGCCCATCCTTACTCCTCAAACACTCAGTTTTTCCTGGGTGCTGTTTCTGTATCAAATCATGATTATAATCACCTGTTTGAAATTAGATCATTATTTAGGTGTTTTTTTTGCCTCATTACTAGCCCTAAATTTCCCCCGTCCCCAGTTGTTTTGGAATGTGTTGCAGGACTGAAATGCAGGAATGGATGTTCATTAACAAATGAAGGGAAGTTGACCAGAGAAAACATGAAATATCTTGGTCTCATGAAATACCAATATTTAATATATAATGTATTATTAATAGTATTTGTAATAAATAAAAATTCTTCTGTGTAATGTAGTTCTTAACTCTTCAGAGCATTATTTAATGAGCAAACCCCCATTTTTTATTTTTTCATTTAAACACACAATTACATGTATCATGTTTGAGATTCTTATTAGTTGTATGCAAGACGGCATTAGGCAAGCCTAAGCCCAGACCAAGACCTTGATCAGTAAAGCCCAAGATGAAGAACATAACAGGGGCAGGATGGTCAAGACCAGAAAATGTTCAGCTCAAGATCATGAATCCGAAACCTCAAACACGAGTTTATTTTAACTCTCACTTCTTCAATAAAACATAAGGCGTGTTAAAACTAACTGTTTGTAAACTGACATGCACTAATAATTAAAAGGTGTTTTGATTTTCAGCTTAGTCATACATTGGATATTACAGTGGTGCTGAAGTCTATATTTCTGCTTGAATATGACCTAAAACACCATCAGATCAGAAGTCCTAAAAGTAGATGCAGAGAACTTAATTGTTCTTAATTAATAATCCAATGTTGCATATCTGTGAGTGGAATTTAATTTGAAGGTGAAATTAGAGTCAGGAGTTTTGTGAGGATCAGCCTGTGATACATCCCTGTTCTTTAAATACTACATGGTGCCCACTCACACCTGAAGTTTATCCCATTTATTTAATGTTGTGTTTAAAGATCAGGAATCTATCACAGTCTGATCTTCACAACGTGTTTGTGGAAGTGTATCAATGGCATGAACATTAGATTTCTGAGGACCTCAGTAAAAGAATTGTTGATGCTTCTCAGGCTTTAACAGGTCACAAAACCATCTATAAAGAGTTTGAACTTCACCAATCCATGAACATAACAGATTGTTTACAAATAGATGAAATTCAAGATCATTGTTACCGTCCCTAGGAGTGGCCGACCAACAAAGATCACTCCAAGAAAAATGCATCTAAGAGTCTGCAATTTTACGAAGGAACCCAGGGTTACCTCTAAGTAACTGAAATACTTTTTCACATTGGCTAATGTTAATGTTCATGAGTCCACTGTCAGGAGAACACAACAATGGAGTGTATGTGAGTTGCAAGAAAAAATAAGAACATTGTTGCCTGTGCGCAGTTTGCATTGGTGGAATAATGAATGGAACAATTCAGTTTGAATTATACCAGCATATTCTAAAGGCAAACGGCAGGGCATCTGTTCACGAGCTGAATCTTAGGAGAATGTGGGTCATGCAATAAGGCAAAAACCCTAAGCACAGGTCATTCTACCATAGAGTGATAAAAGAAGAATTAAGTTTGTTTTGGAATGGCCAAGTCAAAAGCCTGACCTTAATCCAAATGAATTGTTTTGGAAGGACCTGAAGGACTGTAACACAGAGGCACTAGCTGCATGGATAGGCTACATAAACAACATGCTGCAACATCAGCATATGCAGTCTTTTATAGACTTTTGGCCATTTCCATGGATCATATATTCCATGATCTCGGCTAGTTTCAGGAAGAATTGCTGAATCCCTTGTGTTTGAGCCAAAGTCAAGACCGAGTGAAAATGCGCCTGACTGCATGACGAGACAGAAACTATACGAGACTACATGATCATACGAGACTATACTATATATATCTCGAGACCAGACTTGAGTACTATAACCCCATAACTATTAGAGAAACTATTGGAGTTCTTGCTTTGAAGCAACCTGTTTTAAACCAAGGTTAGTAGCTCAGATCAGATTATGACCTGTGGTAGCCTAGAGGGTAAGGTACTGGACTATGGACCACAAGGTCCAGGGTTCAAATCCCACCTGTGCCAAGCTGCCACTGTTGGATCCTTCAGCAAGGCCCTTAACCCACAATTGCTTGGATTGTAAGACTGTATCAATTGTAAGTCGCTCTGGATAAGGGCGTCTGCTAAATGCTGTAAATGTAAATGACCTGTAACAGCTGCACTGTTTGTGAAACACTATAGAATGGCGGTGGACAAGTGAGGAAAGACAGCCAGCAGAGTACCAGCGCATCCTCCACTGCTTTCTGGACAAAAAGGATAGCTGTTATTCAATTCACCAAATGGGTACATTAGATGTGTGTGTGTGTGTGTGTGTGTGTTTTGTGAGTGGTGTGTGTGAGTCAAGTTTACAGTACTGTGCAAAAGTCTTAGGCCACCACTAGATTTGTTGTTTTAGCAAAGGTATAATGACTGTATGTAACATATTGTCAATGATTGGACCCAAAAATTAGATCTTCCTCCTAGTCTGTTTGAGCTTTAGTAGATCTCAGCCTTTTTACCTTGGTATCTTGGCTGCTACCCTTCCAAAAAGACCATTTGTGATCAAGCTTCATCCTGCCACAGTCCCAAGACATGCTTTAGGTTATTTGAGTACGCTAAAGTGGTGTGTGTGTGTGTGTGTGTGTGCCCTACAATGGATTGGCACCCTGTCAAGGGTTGTTTCTGCCTTGTGCCCTGTGCCGCTAGCTAGGCACCAGCTCTCCCGTGACCCTGTCCAGGATTGAGCGGATAAGAAAGTGATTGAAGAAATGAACGAAGGTTAAGGTGTTTGGTTTTGTGTGTGTGTGTGTGTGTTTAGTAGGATTTATTTCTGTATAATGATGCTGAGTCCACATTGGTGTCTCTGTCTTTTTTTCTGAGCAGCTCAGATGGGGGTGGGTGAGGGCAAGTCAGTGGGAGAGTGGTATGGTCCTAACACAGTGGCACAAGTTCTCAAGTAAGTGCTATTTTACTTGCATAAACTGATTTGTTGTTTTTATTACCTTTCTTCTATTAGTCTACCTTGTATGGCTTGAACTATTTAATTTTGGCTACAGCTTGGATTCTTGTTGTGGGCTAACTAGTATTGGTTCCAAATAGCTTCTGCACTGGCAGTGGAAGCTTCAGGGCTGCTTTGAATCCACAAACTGGATCTTCAAAGAGGCAACAGAGAACATGGACCAATATACCGAGACAGTGACGTCTTGCATACATAGTTGTAAAGGCATTTGCATCCTAACAAAAACAGAGGTCCAATACAGAAAAAACAACTGGTTTGTGGTTGAACTCCGACAACTCTGTAGGGCAAGGGAAACAGCCTTCAGGAGTGTGGTCAGAACTTTCTACAAAGATGCAAAGTACAGGCTGAAGAAATGACGCAGTGAAGAGCAACTACGTAAATAATGTGAAAAACCAAACTGTTGGTAATGACCCAAGGTCACCTTGGAAAAGCCTTAAGGACATTTCCAGCTACATTGTGAGGGAAAAACTCCTCTCCACTTGAATGACCGCCAACTCATCAATGACCTGAATGAGCTGTACCACAGATATGAAAGTCATTACTTTGCATCTCCCCTTCTACTCTGTCTGTCTCACCTCTGCCTCCTGCTAATCTTGTTTTTAGTTTTAGTCTACTTTTCATTGACTAATTATAATAAGATTATAGTCGACAAAATCTACAGTAGCTTTCGTTGACTAGAATATGAAATGTAAAGGCTGTAATACATAAATGCTTGTTTAACATTTCCCTTTTAAAATGAAACCTCTAAATGCGTGCATTGATAATAAAAGTACACATTAAACTGGTTATTACTCAGTCATAGATCGGCTTCACACTCGGTGTGGACATTCAGCAGATATTCTAGAATCGAATCAAGTTGGAATGAATGATATATTAGAAGATCTAATTAAGATATAAGCTCAGGTCTATATGCATGCATTATAATAACTACACAGTAAAGTGGTCACCAAACTCATTTCCATCAAATCTGCTTCAAACTCAGTGTTGACACACATTGTAGAATAGAATCAAATTAGACAGTTCATACACAGCGCAAACAAGTCTGTCAATGATGCTGTCAGCTTGGCCCAGCACTTCATGCGTCAGCATCCAGACAGACCAGAGACCTAAGCCAGGGTGCTGTTTGTGGACTTTAACGTGCTAGTCCCAGAGATTCTGCATGTGAATCTGTCTCAACTATCTGTACCAGATTTCATCTGGCAGTGTACACTGTACAGGAGTTTCACAAGGTAGCGTTCTCTTCAGTCTCTACACCAATGCCTGCATCCGCAGGGAGACTGTGAAGATCCTGATGTTTACTGATGACATCAGTGTGGTTGGTCTCATAAACAAAGGCGGTGAGCCTTCCTACATCTAGGAAGCTGAACAGCTGTGTCCTGGTTGCATATAAAGTCCATAAAGTGATGGATTTTATATCCCAGCCTGTAACCTCCTCAACATCTGTGGAGTTACTCAAGAACATTTGAGAACATTGTAATTCTTAGAAAGCCTGGTATAGGGACTTTTTTGGCTCCTACTTCAAGACAGGGTGTTTCCTCAGCACATACAAACCCCGAGTGACATAAGTATACTGTGACTGGTCCAGACACAAGTGCCTTGTTGAAGACAACTGCTCTTTTTAAATATACTTGTACACCGCTAGCCATATAAACAACAGATCTTGCTAAAAATGGGAAAAAAAAGCACTGATAAATGGACAGACAGTGAAGTCCAGGTTGTACTGACTTGCAGTGGGGCAAAAAAGTATTTAGTCAGCCACTGATTGTGCAAGTTCTCCTAATTAGAAAGATGAGAGAGGTCTGTAATTTTCATCACAAGTACACTTCAACTATGAGAGACAAAATGAGGAAAAAAATCCAGGAAATCACATTGTAGGATTTTAAAAGAATTTAAGTGTAAATCATGGTGGAAAATAAGTATTTGGTCAATAACAAAAGTTCAACTGAATACTTTGCAACATAACCTTTGTTGGCAATGACAGAGGTCAAACGTTTCCTGTAAGGCTTCACCAGGTTGGCACACACTGTAGCTGGTATTTTGGCCCATTCCTCCATGCAGATCTCCTCTAGAGCAGTGATGTTTTGGGGTAACATGGACTATCAACTCCCTCCACACATTTTCTATGGGATTGAGGTCTGGAGTCTCCAGGACCTTGAAATGCTTTTTACGGAGCCACACCTTCGTTGCCCAAGCGGTGTGTTTGGGATCATTGTCATGCTGGAAGATCCAGCCACGTTCCATCTTCAATGCTCTCACTGATGGAAGGAGGTTTTGGCTTAAAATCTCACGATACATGGCCCCGTTCATTCTTCCCTTAACACAGATCAGTCGTCCTGTCCCCTCTGCAGAAAAACAGCCCCAAAGCCTGATGTTTTCACCCCCATGCTTCACAGTATGTATGGTGGCATACTCAGCATTTTCTTCTTCCTCCAGACACGAGTTTAGCTTTTCCCAAAAAGTTCTATTTTGGGTTTCATTCATGCATCTGACCACATTGATATTCTCCCAATCCCTTCTGGATCTCCATATGCTCTCTGGCAAACTTCAGACGGGCCTGGACATGTACTGGCTTAAGCAGGGGGGCACGGCCTGGCACTGCAGGATCTGAGTCCGCTCTCCCCTCTCTCGGCGTAGTGTGTTACTGATGGTAGCCTTTTGTGACTTTGGTCCCAGCTCTCTGCAGGTCATTCATCAGGTCCCCTCCGTGTAGTTCTCTGGGGGATTTTTTGCTCACCCCGTTCTCATGATCATTTTGTTTTGACCCCATGAGATGAGATCTTTGCGTGGAAGCCACAGATCGAGGGAGGCTTATCAATGGTTCTTGTAATGTCTTCCATTTCCTTGCAATTGCTCCCACAGTTGATTTATTCACACCAACCTGCTTGCCTATTGTAGATTCACTCTTCCCAGCCTGCTGCAGGTCTACAATTTTCTTCCTGGTGTCGTTCGACAGCTCTTTTTTGGTCTTGGCCATGGTTGAGTTTAGAGTCTGACTGTTTGAGGCTGTGGACAGGTGTCTTTTATACAGATAACGAGGTCAAACAGGTGCCCTTAATACAGGTAACGAGTGGAGGACAGAAGAGCTTCTTCTTAAAGAAATCTTGCTTATTTTGTGGGTGACCAAATACTTATTTTCCACCATGATTTACAATTAAAATTCTTTAAAAATCCTACCATGTGATTTCTTGGATTTTTTTTTCTTATTTTGTCTCTCATAGTTGAAGGTGTACCTATGAAATGAAAATTACAGACCTCTCTCCTCATCTTTCTAATCAGGAGAACTTGCACAATAAGTGGCTGACTAATACTTTTTTGCCCCACTGTATACGTGACGGAGGAGGTACAACACCAATTTTTGCGTGATCCTAAGTCAAAGTTGGGGAGCTCTAGTGGGGATTAGTTCCTCCCAAATTATTCCCTAGAACTGTTTGGCTCAAGAATTCAAATTCAACCTGCCACAGGCTCTGATGACTTGGATTGTTTTAGTCAACTGACCCTTCAACGTCAGCAATACAAAATTTTGGTGTGATTTTATACTGTATTATTTTTTGTACATCACAGGAAACTTGCAACTGTTTTATGACTTGGAATTCCCTGGCTGTGATATGTTGTGTCAATGGACAACACAGTAGTAAATTTGAAGACATCAGTAAGTGTGTTTTTTTTTTTTATGTTCTGTTTTACGTTGGGAACAACGGTATGAAGGCACAAACCGGGAGGACACGCACGACCAACACAACAACACGAACACGACCCCACCCGCTAGGAAGGCGACGAAGCCGCGACGGGGGAAGAGAACGTGGGGCCAGAAATAAGAGGAGAGGGAGTGCGGGGCACCGGTCAGAAGCAGGGTCGAAAAAATGTGACAGGCCGAACGGGTGCGTGACAAACCCAAAGACAATCAGGATGTCAGGCAAATGCGGTTAATGAAAGAAGCACCATATGCCGTGCTATGATACTTGACAAGATTACATTTATTATTCCTTTTTTAGTAGTCTCAATTTATATCATCTTCATTCCACTGATACATTTTGGAAGTAAAATGTCAGGACATACAGTACTGTGCAGTAGTTTTTGGCCACCATTAGATTTGTTGTTGTAGCAGTGGTATAATGACCATATATAGCATATTGTCGACCTTTGGACCCAGAAATTTCAAACTTTGATTCACCAGTCAGTTATGCACTCTTCCACTGATCTTCATTCTGATCTTTGTGAGCTGTAGCATATCTTAGACTTTTCACTCTGTTCTCCTGAAAAAGTGTTTTTTTGGCTGCTCCCCTTACAAAAAGGCCACTGCTGACCAAGCTTCTTCAGACTGTAGAAGGGTCAACTTGACATCCCGTTGAAGCTGCCAGATCCTGCTATTGCTCAAGTGTAAGGGGAGGTCACACTAAATATTTTCCACTGTAGCCTATAAAAGCTGTTTTTTATACTACATTCATATTTCCTGTATTTCATGCTTGTAATCTAATAAAGAGACTGAGAAATAATTACATATGGTCATTTTACCAATCCTAAAACAATGGTGTAGCTAACCTAATGGTGATCCTATGACTTTTGCACAGTACTGGAGGTTAAATGAATGTATAATTATCTCATGATGAAAAAGACAAAATCAGTTTGAAAGCATTTAAAATGTTTCACTTTCTAACACATTTTTGCACTTTGCTCTTTCTCTCGTTCTCTCTCTCGTAGAGAAGCAGTGTCGTCAGGGTAATCAGGAAGCAAGGCCCAAGACCCAAGCTTCCCTACCAGAGGAGTCATCGCCAGACCACAGGATGGCAGACGACAGAGGGCTATGCCAGTCTCAGTGCCCTCTGCCTCGCTTACATGCTCCACATTCCCAGCAATCCCTGGACTGGAGACCCCTGCTACTACTCATTCCACTCCGTATGGGCATCAACAATATCAACCCTGTGTACATCCAAGCCCTGAAGGTATGAAGAAATCCACTTCTGTCCTACCTGTAATCCTAAAGTCTTTAATAGTCTTTTAATTACATATACACGTACACAAAATGACTGCCCTGCAAGTAGTGCAGCTTGTCTCTCGTGCTAAAATTATCGTAACGCGTCTGTAAGCTCCAAAGACAACAGCAGACTAAACAAACTTGCAGGATCTAAAATAGGACTTTTTATTTTTATGTACTGTACTATTTGGAATGATTTTTTGTAGTTTAACTTACAGGCATTGTTAACATAGGCATGGGAAGAATTGAATTGTAAATGATGGAAAATAAGTATTTGGTCACCCACAAACAAGCAAGATTTCTGGCTCTCACAGACCTGTAACGTCTTCTTTAAGAAGCTCTTCTGCCCTCCACTCGTTACCTGTATTATTTGACCTCATTATCTGTATAAAAAAGACACCTGTCCACACCTGACACCAGGCAGAGAAAATTGTAGACCTGCACCAGGCTGGGAAGAGTGAATCTACAATAGGCAGGCAGGTTGGTGTGAATAATTCAACTGTGGGAGCAATTGTAAGACATACAAGACCATTGATAATCTCCCTCGATCTGGGGCTCCACGCAAGATCTCATCCTATGGGGTCAAAATGATCATGAGAACGGTGAGCAAAAATCCCAGACCTACACAGAGGGACCTGATGAATGACCTGCAGAGAGCTGGGACCAAAGTAACAAAGGCTACCATCAGTAACACACTACGCCGAGAGGGACTCAGATCCTGCAGTGCCAGGCGTGTCCCCCTGCTTAAGCCAGTACATGTCCAGGACCGTCTGAAGTTTGCCAGGGAGCATATGGATGATCCAGAAGAGGATTGGGAGAATATCATGTGGTCAGATGAAACCAAAATAGAACTTTTTGGTAAAAACTCAACTCACCGTGTTTGGAGGAAGAAGAATTCTGAGTCGCACCATACCTACTGTGAAGCATGGGGGTGGAAACCTCATACTTTGGGGCTGTTGTTCTGCAAAGGGGACAGGACAACTAATCCGTGTTAAGGGAAGAATGAACGGGGCCATGTATCGTGAGATTTTAAGCCAAAACCTCCTTCCATCAGTGAGAGCATTGAAGATGGAACGTGGCTGGGTCTTCCAGCATGACAATGATCCCAAACACACCGCTCAGGCAACGAAGGGGTGGCTCTGTAAAAAGCATTTCAAGGTGCTGGAGTGGCCTAGCCAGTCTCCAGACCTTAACCCCATAGAAAATTTGGAGGGAGGGAGTTGAAAGTCCATGTTGCCCCAAAACATCACTGCTCTAGAGGAGATCTGCATGGAGGAATGGGCCAAAATACCAACTACAGTGTGTGCCAACCTGGTGAAGACTTACAGGAAACGTTTGACCTCTGTCATTGGCAACCAAGTTTAAGTTACAAAGTATTGAGTTGAACCAAATGTATTGACCAAATACTTATTTTCCATATAATATATATTTCCATTTATATATATTACCTGTCTTGCGGTCCTTCTCAGGTGTGTGTGGGGTCATTGAGGCATGTTTGTAACACTTCCAATTGAATGCAACTTTTTAATTACAGTAAGTCCTATAGATGCAAACCTTCGACTAGCGAACTCTCAAAGATGCAAACATGCGTGAGCACTACATTGAAAATTATTTCAATAAGTGCAAAATAAAAAACTGTTGAGTGTTACCGACTGTCATGCTTGGGCAGAAAGCGGGAGATGAACACTAGAAGCAGGTACAGAGCAGAGCTTTATTAAGAAACTGAAAAAAAAAAACACTGGAGAACTGAGCGCAATAGCGAAACTAAGACCTGGGCATACAGAGTCCACAAACAGTGCAAAACGCAGAAAGCAGGAATGGCGTGATATACACGAGGAAGAGGGAAATGGAAACCGTAGTGTGAACCGCGCAGAAGCGAGGCGTACTCAGGGTTTAAAGACAGATAATAAACAGCAGAAGTAAATCAGTCTGTCAAACTGTAAACAAAGGTGACACAACTGTAGGACTGTGTTCATGGCACCAGTTGTGTAGAGTACATACCTCCTTTTTTGTGGAACTGTTGCATATTTAAAACCCAAAATATCTGTTATTAATCATAAAAGCAGTGATGATCTTGCTAGGAAGTGGAAAGCCATGTCAGTGGACACTAAAATGAAAGTAAGTGAGATCAGGTGTTGGAGGCTCACAAGCTGGACATAGTTATTTTTTTAAGCAACCATTCCCTGACTTTCTCTTATTGTAAAAGTATGGATTTATATTATTTATTTCACTGTGAGGTTAAGCTCCTGTGGTACTAAAGTTTGTGAACCCTTTAGAGTTTTCTATATTTCTGCATGTCTGTGTATTCCATCCACCTGTTTTTGCTTTCTCTCTTCTTTAATAGCTCACAGACATTAAATTGTCTCACACAGTTTATATAAAAAACTAAAAACAAGTATATATTTAAGTTTCCTAAATCTTTATTAAATCTATTTTTGAAGTTTCTGATTATTTGAAGCTCTAATATGGATGTTTTTTTTGTTTGTTTTTTTTTAATTGAAGGAGTGTTTTAAGATGCCTCAGTCCTGTGGAGTCCTTGGTGGCAAGCCTAACTTGGCTTACTACTTCATCGGCTTCATCAGTGAGTAATGTAACTTTGTTGTATTTGGTGCAATATTGTTTTTTGTTTGTTTCTTTGTTTTAAGATGAAGCTGTTGCTATATTACTTATCCTTCTGTTAGTATTAGAAAGTGCTGTGCTTGTCTGTGAGTACATTGTATGAAAAAGCCACCTTTACAGCAATTTTGTTTTTCACTTTATAAGCAGTCTGTTTGTCATCACAATTATAAATGTTTCTTCCGAAATTTAAAATGCGATAAAAACAAACCTTAAATTGAAGCAAGTTTATAATTCTCAAAATACAGTTGTATCTTGACCACCTCGGAACTCATCAAATTCGGTTCTTGACACATTTTAAATAGAAACACTTGTCTCAGTTCTCGTCAGTTGCTCGGTACTCGCTGCACGATGCGTTTCAGCCAAAACTCGACTCACGGTTCATGATTCATTCAGTGATTCAGATTCACTAAGTGAATCTCCACCATTTTTATTGTGGGTTCCTTTATTTTGTACATCTACAGTGCTATATTCTCAGTGCAAATAAATCTCCATGGGTCCTAAAATGGCTATTAATGACAGCCAACCGAAAGGAAAACTGGCTTTCAGGCTGAGCAGTTCAGTTCAGTCTCAAACTCTTTGATTTGGATGCCACCCCCATGCCAACAAACTGTTTTGACCTTATCATTTTATGGTTAGCACCTGAAATCACTTATCAAACAAATGAATCAACTTCTCTGTTATTCACAGAGGTGATAGGTACTGCAAGTACAAACTGAATTTGTACTGATGGCACTAATTGTGGGGTTTGTTTTAAAATGCTATTTTTAACTTAATTCATTTACTTTGGTTTTATGGGTGAGATTAAGCTCTTTTATGCATTTAAAAATTCTAAATGAAATATACTGACATTCTGATGCTTTCAATAAATATCCATACATTGTTCCTCACCAGATGATGAACTGATCTATCTGGACCCTCACACCACTCAGTCTGCTGTGGACTCGGAGTTAGGTCTCACTGTGGATGACCAGAGTTACCACTGCCAGAGGAGCCCACATCACATGAAGATCACCAGCCTGGACCCATCTGTAGCACTGGTGAGACTGAACATGTGAATGTGTATGCTTGGATCTGCAAGTCTCAGGGCTTTTTTTGAATGTTATGCCTTCATGAAACAGTCACAAGTCCTGTTATTTACCATTCCATGATAATCTGATTTCCCAGGTTTCTTTTCCCAGTTACATTTTAAGGTTGTTATATTTTAGTGTCTTAGTGCTTCAGATAGTGGGTAAGGTATAAAAAAAATTCCCCATACATTATAATGGGACTTCAGATCATGGGATTCAATGGTACTTAGTTTTTTTTCCCTTCCACATTTTTCCCTGCTTGTTCTGCTCAAACCCAGATCACTGCTGTGGTCAGCTAATGTATTAGACTGCTCCACCCCAGTGTCACTGAACTTTGTTGTGGACTAAAGTAAATGGACGTTCACCAGACATGACCATAGTCAGACATACCACTGAAAACTACACAGCATCCCTAATGACACTGCGTCCAAAGCCTAAACTGTTCTACACCTGCTAAACCTCTTGTAATCAATGGAAATGTACTGTTACGACCTTGTCTAGGGGAAAGCCATAACGCCAGGGATGGGATAACACCAAGCCATAAGAATGGTTTGATGGACCTGATACTTTTGTTTGACGGAAGGCAAAAATGCATTGATAGACAGTATTACGAACAACACAGGAGATCAGCCAGATACAACACACTGTGAGTGAATGTGAGCCAGTTTATATAGTCATAAGTTGGAGAGAATATGCAGGTAGTGGGGAGATAAACAAAGCAGTACTACTTACAATAGGACAGGCACATATACTTACGAACGCCATTTATGGCTCGTTACAAATAAGAAGCGCAAAGTCATAACACATGAGTAATGTAAAACAAAAAGTCTCTAAACACAACAACCGAGTGAGAACAGTCTCTAGTTGAAATGTGAGCTAATGACTGTGGTAGTCTAGCGGGTAAGGTACTGGACTATGGACCACAAGGTCCACGGTTCAAATCCCACCTCTGCCAAGCTGCCACTGTTGGGTCCTTGAGCAAGGCCCTTAACCACAATTGCTTGGATTGTAAGGTTGTATCAATTGTAACTCGCTCTGGATAAGGGCGTCTGCTAAATACTGTAAATGTAAAAAGAGACAAAATGAGGGTGACCAAATACTTATTTTCCACCATGATTTACAATTAAGTTCTTTGAAAATCCTACAATGTGATTTCCTAGATTTTTTTGTTCCTCCAAAATAGTTTATATGGTTTGTAGATTATGGTATGTAAAATTTGGGCAATAGTAAGAAAGTGGTTACCATTTCAGGCTCATGCCTACAGAACATGCGAATTAACAGCATTAAAAAAATGATCGTTGTTACCAAAGTGTTTTGACAGCCCTGTTTGCTATTGCTGGCCATTTGCCACAAAATAGACTCACATTAAAATATGGTTCCTTAGTGTTCGGCATTATTTTAAATGCTCATCCTTTGATATGCTAAACAATAAGACATATGTTTGCTACCCACAGGGCTTCTTCTGCAAAAGTGAGGAGAGCTTTGACAGTTGGTGTAATCAGATTCAGCAGGTAAGACCCTCAGAAGCTCAAATAGACACTGATTGTGTGTTGGCACTTTTACTCTGGTTGGACTGTGCTTTAATCCATTCTGCTTGTGACCCTGTAAGGAGATCCTGAAGAAACGCAACTTGCGGATGTTTGAGCTGGTGGAAAAGCATCCGTCTCATTGGCCGCCGTTCGTTCCTCCTGCTAAACCAGAGGTGCAGACAACAGGGGCAGGTGAGTCATGGGTCAAACCATGATGGATTTGTCGGAATATATCCTCATTGTAAATACCTGTAAGTACCTGTGTATCTAATCTAATGAGAAAAGGAAAAGAAAAAAAGTACTGTACAGTGGGGCAAAAAAGTATTTAGTCAGCCACTGATTGTGCAAGTTCTCCTACTTCGAAAGATGAGAGAGGTCTGTAGTTTTCATCATAGCTACACTTCAACTATGAGAGACAAAATGAGAGAAAAAGTCCAGGAAATCACATTGTAGGATTTTTAAAGAATTTAACTGTAAATTATGGTTTAAAATAAGTATTTGGTCAATAGATTTGGTTCAACTCATTACTTTGTAACATAACCTTTGTTCGCAATGACAGAGGTCAAACGTTTCCTGTAAGTCTTCACCAGGTTGGCACACACTGTAGCTGGTATTTTGGCCCATTCCTCCATGCAGATCTCCTCTAGAGCAGTGATGTTTTGGGGCAACATGGACTTTCAACTCCCTCCACACATTTTCTATAGGGTTGAGGTCTGGAGACTGGCTAGGCCACTCCAGGACCTTGAAAAGCTTTTTACGGAGCCACTCCTTCATTGCCCGAGCGGTGTGTTTGGGATCATTGTCATGCTGGAAGCCCCAGCCACGTTCCATTTTCAATGCCCTCACTGATGGAAGGAGGGTTTGGCTTAATCTCACGATACATGGCCCTGTTCATTCTTTCCTTAACACGGATCAGTCGTCCTGTCCCCTCTGCAGAAAAACAGGCCCCAAAGCATGATGTTTCCACCCCCATGCTTCACAGTAGGTATGGCAAAACTCAGCATTCTTCTTCCTCCAAACACGATGGAGTTGAGTTTTTACCAAAAAGTTTCTATTTTGGTTTCATCTGACCACATGATTATTCTCCCAATCCTCTTCTGGATCAATCCATATGCTCTCTGGCAAACTTCAGACGGGGCCTGGACATGTACTGGCTTAAGCAGGGGGGCACGCCCTTGCACTACAGGATCTGAGTCCCTCTCAGCAATAGTGTGTTACTGATGGTAGCCGTTGATACTTTGGTCCCAGCTCGTTCCTGCAGGTCATTCATCAGGTCCCTCCGTGTAGTTCTGGGATTTTTGCTCACCGTTCTCATGATCATTTTTGACCCATGGGATGAAGATCTTGCATGGAGCCCCAGATCAAGGGAGATTATCAATGGTCTTGTATGTCTTACAATTGCTCCCACAGTTTGATTTTTATTCACACCAACCTGCTTGCCTATTGTAGATTCTCTCTTCCCAGCCTGGTGCAGGCTACAATTTTCTCCTGGTGTCCTTCGACAGTTCTTTGGTCTTGGCTATTGTTTGAGTTTGGAGTCTGACTGTTTGAGGCTGTGGACAGGTGTCTTTTATACAGATAACGAGGTCAAACAGGTGCCATTAATACAGGTAACGAGTGGAGGACAGAAGAGCTTCTTAAAGAAGAAGTTACAGGTCTGTGAGAGCCAGAAATCTTGCTTGTTTGTGGGTGACCAAATACTTATTTTCCACCATGATTTACAATTAAATTATTTTAAAATCCTACAATGTGATTTTTTTTTTGGATTTCCTGGATCCTCATAGTTGAAGTGTACCTATGATAAAAATTACAGACATCTCTCATCTTTCTAAGTAGGAGAACTTGCAGAATCAGTGGCTGACTAAATACTTTTTTGCCCCACTGTATGTGCAATAGTTGTTGTGTTCTTGTAATGTTCAGATAATTTTCAATATTTTCGTAATAAGCATAAGATTTGGTCCTCTTGTTATCTGACTGGTTATCTTAATTCTACAATATGAACTAAACAACAATTTCATTACAGTTAACATAAATAAAGTTATACCAAAATCAAAAGTGGTGAGTTTAGGCAGAGGTAAGAAGCCATTCAGAACACCATCTACTTCTGCTATTTTCCAGATTATTTGTTATAGCGGGTTAGTGGTACAAATAGTAAGAATTAAAATAACAAAATTGGATATCAGGGATTCATAAAGCACTGTACAGTTCACTGTATTTGTGTTAATGTGTTGTGTGTTTATTTGTGTTCATTTATGTTAGCCTGCAGAATAGATGGTCCTCATTCAGCAGCTGATTTATTCAGCTGTCTCTATAAATATGGAGATAACACATATGACCCCATGCAAGTATGCAGATGATTTATGATTTGTTTGTGTTTGGCATCCACTGACCTGCTTTGTTTGTTTCCTTTGCAGAGTTCATAGAGTCCACAGACAAACTGTTTGAATCGGAGGAGGAGTTTGAGATCCTGAACGTGTGATAAATGCTTCTCAGCTCGAAGCACTCAAAACAAAAAAGGATCGGAATTGGACCTCAGGTTTCTACTGATCCATGCTGTACAAGTGCCTCAGATCAACACCAAGCACAACACCGATAAATGCAAAAAAAAAACGTACATCAAGTAATAATATTTGAACAGGATTTGAAGACCAGGGAAAGACGATGTGACCAGCAAATGCAGATGTAAGAACATTCAGCGTTCCCAGCATAAACACGAGAGTAATACTTTGGAATATGGGGCAATGAAAAGAAAAATGGAAATGCCAAGGATTACTGTAGCTATTCTGTGGGATTTTAGCTTCAATTCATAGTCAGAGACTTGTTTTTAATCATTCTTAATATTTGAAGAGCTCTGTTGGCATGAACTGCGTTATATTATATCGGTGCATCTCCTATTGCAGAACAGAGAGGACCTGTGGGAGCACGGGCATCACACAAACCACATTCTCTAAACACACACACACACACACACTCCCTCCTGCGTTCAGGAGTCAGCAGTTATGCAGAAACCTTTTTTCAGTGTTATGTGAGGAAGATGATGAAACCGTATCTGTGTGGGAAGTGCCTCTCTGACATTAATGTCCAATGGTTAGGTCATTGTTTCTTTTCCTAATAACCAGACAGGTTAAATAATATCCCTGTTCTTTTAAAATTGCACAAACATGTACATATGGCTAAAATAAAGATATTTAAGCAGCTTTCTCTCATTTTAAGACAACATCAGTTGGTTTTGGGCTAAAGAATCTATGGCCCATAATTCATGATCACTGTAGTATTTAAATCTAGTATAAGATAAATAGTATTTATCTTCATTTATGACTATAACTGTGTTCCCTGGCTGCTCAGAATGGAGCATTCCACTATACTATTATATTATTATATATTATAAGTCCTGAAAAGTAGGGAAAGAGAACCCAGTGAACCAAAACCTATTATAAATATTATATGTATTTATTTAGGAACAAGATCAAACATGCACTACTGTGCAAACGTCTTAGGCATTCTATCTTTTTCAGTTTATATTCTGCGTATTGTTTACTTAAGCTTTAGTGGTCACTGCACTTTGTAGTTCTACAATTAGAGACTGTAGTCCACTTGTTTCTCCACATGCTTTGTTACTCTGTTCTCTAATGAGCAGGACCCCACAGATCCACCACGCATCAGGTACTATTTGGGTGGTGGATTGTTCTCAGCGCTGCAGTGACACTGATGTGGTGGTGGTGGTGGTGGTGTGCTGATATGAGTGGAACAGACAGCAGTGCTGCTGGAGTTTTTAAACATCTCAGTGCCACTGCTAGACTGAAAATAGTCCACCAACTAAAAATGTCCAGCCACCAGCATCCTGTGAGCACTGATGAAGGATTAGGACAAACTGTGCTACAACAGATGAGCTACTGTCTCTGACTTTACATCTACAGGTGGAGCACAAGGTAGATGTCTCTAATGAGTGAGTGGAACAGTGATTTAAAATTCCAGCAGCAGCACTGCTGTGTCTGGCCCAAATCGTACAAGCTACTACACAACACCTTGCTCTTTGGAGTGACTTTGCCAATCAAAACACTCTCTGGGGGAACTGGTAAAAGACTGTCACCTGATGCTGCAATAGCATCCCCCCTGCAGACCCTCCAATGGCCTGGTACGAACTTACAACCTGTGCTTGTGTTCTCTGGCTCCATAGTGTTGGGGGGTTGGACCACTGCAACTTTGTACATGAAATGCAATGTTTAAGGGCTGTGTCGGGTTGGACAATGACACCCTCACTTTGTTGACCTGGCACAGATTTAGCAGGAATGAAATTTAAAGGCTGGTTTTAAAATGTGACATCATAGTGGCAAGTGGGTGTGGCTCTTCAGTGACGACCCATTCCACTACCAGTTTTTTGACTGTATGCTTGTTGTTGTACACCATTGCCTGAAATAAGTGAATCGACTAGTTTCTAAAGGTTGTAAGCAATGTCTACATACGTGGTGCTTAAAAGGTCTGTGAACCCTTTAGAATTTTCTATATTTCTGTGTATTTCGTAAAACATCATCAGATTTTCACACAAGGTCCTAAAAGTAGAGAAAGAGAACCCAAGTTAAACAATGAGACAAAAAACATTGTACTTGGTCATTTATTATTGAGGAAAATGATCCAATGTTACATATTAGTGAGTGGCAAAAGTATGTGAACCTCTAGGATTAGCAGTTAATTTGAAAGTTGAGATTAGACGTCAGGTGTTTCAATCAATGGAATGACAAAACTTTTAGAGAACCTTGTGATGATGATGTTTTAGGTCATATTCGGAGGTCATATTTATGCAGAAATATAGAAAATTCCAAAGGTTCACCACAACCTTCAAGCACCACTGTTACCTGTGGTCATGCCAGTACACTCACTGGCCACTTTATTAGGTACACCTTCTCATTAACACCACTATCTAATCAGCCATTACATGGTAGTACCTCAATGCATTAGATACAGTGGGGCAAAAAAGTATTTAGTCAAGCCACTGATTGTGCAAGTTCTCCTACTTAGAAAGATGAGAGAGGTCTGTAATTTTCATCATAGCTACACTTCAACTATGAGAGACAAAATGAGAAAAAAATCCAGGAAATCACATTGTAGGATTTTTAAAGAATTTAACTGTAAATCATGGTGGCAAATAAGTATTTGGTCAATAACAAAAGTTCAACTCAATACCAACAAAAGTTATGTTCCAATGACAGAGGTCAAACGTTTCCTGTAAGTCTTCACCAGGTTGGCACACACTGTAGCTGGTATTTTGGTCCATTCCTCCATGCAGATCTCCTCTAAAGCAGTGGTGTTTTGGGGCAAGACGGACTTTCAACTCCCTCCACACATTTTCAAATCGTCTTTCATACAGATAACGAGGTCAAACAGGTGCCATTAATATAGCTAACGAGTGGAGGACAGAAGAGCTTCTTAAAAAGAAGTTACAGGTCTGTGAGAGCCTGAAATCTTGCTTGTTTGTGGGTGACCAAATACTTATTTACTACCATGATTTACAATTAAATTCTTTAAAAATGTGATTTCCTGGATTTTTATTTCTCATTTTGTCTCTCATAGTTGAAGTGTAGCTATGATGAAAATTACAGACCTCTCTCATCTTTCTAAGTAGGAGAACTTGCACAATCAGTGGCTGACTAAATACTTTTTTGCCCCACTGTATGTAGACATGGTCCAGACGACCTGCTGAAGCTCAAACCGAGCATCAGAATGTGGAAGAAAGGTAATTTAAGTGACTTTGAACATGACATTATTGTTAGTGCTAGACAGGTTGGTCTGAGTATTTCAGTCACTGCTGGGATTTTCATGCACAGACCTCTCTAGGGCTTACAGAGAATGATCCGAAAAAGATAAAACATCCATGAGCAGCTGTTCTCTTGGTGAAAATGCTTTGTTTAACCACTCATTACAGCCAACGTATGCAGAAGAGCATCTCTGAATGCCCAAACTTGAAATAGATGGTTACTGCAGTAGAAGCTTCTATTCCTGTCAGCTAAGAACAAACAACTGAGGCTACAAATCAAATGGGCTCATCAAAATTGGACCTTAGAAGACTGGAAAAACATTGGGTGGTCTCGAGACTCGATTGCTGTGAAATTCAGATGGGAGGGTCAGAATTTTGCATAAACAACATGAAAGCTGATCATGCCCAACTATTTATGACCACAGTGTACCATCTTCTGATGGCTACTTCTAGCAGGAAACACGTCCTGTCACAAAGCCCAAATCATCTCAAACTGGTTTCTTGAACATGATGCGTTCACTTTGCTCAGATGATCTCCACAGTCACCAGATCTCAATCCAACAGAGCACTTTTGGTATGTGGAGAAACGCGAGATAAACCTGCAGCAACCGCGTGACGCTAAAATATAAATATGGACCACAGTCTCTGAGAAACATTTCCAGCACTTCGTTGAATCTGTGCCACGAAGAAAAGCAGTTCTGAAGGCAAAAGGGGGTCCAACCCGGTACTAGCGTAGTGTTCCTAAAAAAGGGGTACACCGCCACCCCAAACACGATTCTCGCTTTATCCAGCAGAGGGCAGCACTTACCAAGCGGCAACATAATAAAAGGCGTGTGTGCAGGATGTGTTTAGGTGGAAATCCGTAGTCTTAACACATCTTGAAGCAATGTTGCATCATGTCGGATTACAAACATCTGATAGGAAAACACACAAACATCAGTTCCAGTCAAGAATACCTTGGCACTTTTTATTGCAATAGCTCTATGACAAGCAAAACCCAATTTGATAAATATACACCAAAAATAAAATATAAAAATGTAGAACTGACCAAAAGAAAAAGAAACAAAATCATCAGACACCCTTGTTCGGAAATCAAGGAAAGTGGGTGCTTCATAGCATGACTGACAAGAGAAAGGGATATCAAAAAATTACAATATTTACAAAGGAAGACGGTGTTCAGGATGATTTGATTCGATCAGCATGGTTCAGCCCAATCAAACTTTGAAGCAGTAGATGTGAGTATTGACTGGGCTCCTCAAGAAATAAATGCAAATTGTCAACACGGACTCGGCCCAATTCTTCTCTTCTTGCCCCTCTCTTCCTTATCAGCAATTTCAACTAAAATATCATGATTAAAACAATGAGATTATACCCAATTCTAGATTCTCAAGAGAGTACAAAAAACACAAGCTTGGTTATTTTCAGGTCATCACTGTAGTTATTGTCTATAAAAGTTCCCAAGAAATTGTATTCTACTGTTATTTTTTTCACCCCCACCCGACTTCACATATTACATACATTAAAAGCAACGCAATCTCATGACACGATAGTATGACACGAAAGCTAGTCAAAGGAAGAAAGAAAGAAATGGCAGCAGGATGCAGCCACTGGAACGAATGGAAAGCTCAATGACGTACAGCTTTTTAGTCCCGACACCATCTGGGATACTACTGCAAAGCTAACACTTCTCACTACACTTTCAACCAGAACCTCTAGCCAACATCTCTTCTGATAAAGCTTTCAGGTACAGGCAAGGAAGGGACTGTTACCAACCCTCGGAAAGTCAAAAAGAAGAGACAAAGAGATGCCAAACATGGTCTTAAATAACAGCAGTATTTACATCAACATCTCCCTCTGAGCTGTGATTGCAATCACCAGCAATGCTCTGTACTACCTGACCCACGTACAGTCAACTCAATAAATAATCAGGATCATCAATAAATTAATAAATAACCAACATACAAAATATGGCATGTGTGTGGAACAGTATACAGGCTACGGCATGTTCCATGTAGACAGCATTGTTAGTACAGTACCTGTGCAAATATGGAGCAGTTTAGAGACCAACAGGAACAATGCAACATTGCTGAGTAAACACATCATTTTTCCATTGAAGGGCTAAATTGGAACAACACTGTATAGTACTTTCAATGTAAACAGCCTCTGCATATGAAAGAAATACAAAATACAGAGCAGGTCTTCTACATGGAATGGAATGGAATGGAATGGCGCTTTGCATCTTGGCCAGCTTCCTTCACAGTAGCACACTTAAGACTGACAAAGTGTCAAAGGAAAGTTACCCTTATAGCAATTCTAAAAGGGAAATGATATGACCAAAGCTGCAAATCTGGTGCTAATTGTACATTCTTCATGTAGTCAGGGAGTCAATAGTCCCATTAGTACCCATTATAGAACAGAAACCTTAAAGATGCACCTTAATATGCACTGAATTCAGGTGGCAAATCTGTGTTTGTGTGTGGATTCTGGATTCCAATAAGCCTGAGAACGGACTTCTTATTCAGTAAAGGAAACGTGAACCCACCTGCACCCATGTATCTAAGGGGTTATGTATTAATGGGATCAGGCACAATCAATCGTTTCAGTATAAATGTGAGGAAGCCTGCTCACAAAAGGCTTCTGAAGTCCAATTTTAAGGGCTTTATTGCAGGGGCAAATGACAAGGAACTGAAGGAAAATTTCAACCATCTAACTTTAGGTTAATAGATTCAGTACCGTTGGACAGTGCCCCCTTTTATCTGCATTACTACAGTTCCCCTTTGTTTTATGGCTTACAGACAGACCGTCTGAATTACTTTTGATTTCTTTAAAAGAACACATCAGCCAGGTCGGATATATTTCCAATTACATGAACAGGAGGTAGTATCCATGTAACACTGTGTTGTTAAGTACCAAAGTGTGACAAGGTGGTCCTGGTGACTGTGGTGGCCTAGTGGTTAAGGTGCAGGACTATGAACCAGAAGGTCCAGGGTTCAAATCCCACCTCAGCCAAAGCTGCCACTGTTGGGTCCTTGAGCAAGGCCCTTAACCCACGATTGCTTGGATTGTAAGACTGTACCAACTGTAAGTCGCTCTGGATAAGGGCGTCTGCTAAATGCTGTAAATGTAAATGTTTCAAGGTTACACTGGGTCAAATTCCTGTGTAATAATACTTCCACTTCTAATATTCTAAGAGCGAGAGTGGTTCAGCTAAATCTGTTTAGGGCTCAGACACACAGAGGACACGCTACAGTCAGTCTACTAGAAATTTAGGCAGCCAATCCAATGCACGACAGATCTTTTAGATCTACTGTTACTGCCACTATGGTCTCTTGAGGCGTCTGTGAAACTAATTACACGTTGTTTATTAAGAGATGAAATGTCATCTTGCGTGTGGTTTGGAAAATGAGAGCTAAACGGACTTTATTGAAATGTAGTCCAAAACTGTGAGATCTGGCTAGCGTGTCCAGGCCCTTGGATATGGCAGAAGTCGTACACATCACAGAGGTAATCTGTGCCAATACCTTTACAATTCATGTGCAGGATCCATAAGCAAATAAACGCTTCCTGGGAAAAACGATACACCCTTCGTATTAATACAAAACACTCTAAATAAATATGCATGTGTGTGAACGTTACTACGAAGCAGTTGGCACATTTGTACAAAATGTCATCTGATATACAAGCACCTACTATTTACAGTGAATTAGCAGGTTTTGTAAGGAACAAAGTGATGAGTGTAAAAAAAGAACTCCGTTTTCGAAGTCGTACCATAAAGGGAAACGATGTCTGGATGAAATTCACAGTTCTGAACGAGACTCATAATCAGTGCAGCCACTCAAGTAAACAAGAACTTTTCCCAAACAAAAAAGTTTTTCCAACATAAATAAATGGAACCGGTCTGAGGCAGTTATGTAGGAGATACAGAGCAAAAGAGGCTGTGTAGTTTCTCAGTCTTTGCAGTTGGAGGTCTGATGAAGAGGTGGAGGAGGCAACTTCCTCTGCTGCATTTTGGAGTTCACTGGATTTTCAACGTTTACATTTCCTCCCGGCCTATGACGTGCTCACTCTGCACGGGAGAGAAAGCACAATGAATCGTCATTTGGAGAACTCGTTCATGTTTTTAACCAGATTTCATGCACAACGGTGTGAATGCTATGGCACTGAGTATCTGAAGACTAATTAAATCAAAGACGAGCTTCCACGATGCCTTAACTGTCCTACCCAAGAAACAATTAAAAAGATGATTAAAAGACTGTTTTCGTGAAGCTGGAATGATTTATTAGAGATTCTCCAATGTACTAGTTTCTACGTTTCCCCCCACACTGCCTTGGCGTTAATAAACCATGCACCTCCTAATTTATGCTGCCATGCTGTTGAGTTCTCCCCCTGCTGTGTTTAAGAATATGACGAAACACAATGATATCACTGGTGCAGTTTTCTACCAAGTCTCCATTTCATATTGGGTGCATGTGCATACATAAGTATAAAAGTGATTTTTGGACTCTCAGCAAAACTGCAACAGGCCTTCACATGTGAAATCGACTGATTTATATAATACATACGTAATGTCAACCAGAAACGCAGGAGGACCGTTGATGGGATGTTCATTTAAAGTACGGACGTTTTAAGTCATGTACAAAAACGTCCGAACGCATGAATATGATGAAAGCTTTACGATAAATGATGAAACACACAGGACTCCTTGCTTCACACATCAATGCCTTTACTCAGAAACATGTCAGTCACAGGACAATAGTAATCCATTTGCTAATTACCATGTAGCTGGTACGACTACATGTAGAGGTGCTCACTGAATTGATGGTAGGGAAACACTCGCAGAGGAATCAAGCAATGGTTCAAGCCTTATCATTATATCAAATAGTGATATAAAAAGGGGATGGATCCACTGTAACATGACTGCACATAGACTGTATGTATAGATTATTTACTGTGTAGTTTGGTTAAACCAATGTTTAACGTACCCAACGAACAGACTCACGTGTGTAGATGCATGTTTAAGTATATTAACGTAACCGTAGATCTCTAGACTCCTGCACCAAAGGTTGAGAGCTCAAGTCCCAGCTGCACCAAACTCCACTGCTGGGCCCTGAATCGTGACTGACAATGCACTCTGACCCCAAAGACCCAACCAGCTGGGAACAAAATTCTTTGTGTGTGTGTGTGTGTAAGGACAGACAGTCTTTATTAACACTTATGATGGATACGAAGTGGCTCCATTAGTATTAGTTCCCTAGTAGTAACCACCTTGTTAAATACGGGTGGTATCAGAATTTTGCCCTAAACACCAGGAACACACTGCTACACACCACTATACACAAAGTGCATTATTTTTATGTGGATTTATTACCCCTCATCACAAATCCTCATCAACCAAGGCATGGGTAAAGTGCCAAAATGAATAGTGCCATTTTAGTGCCAAAAAGAGCAAACGGAATAAACAAAGAAAGAAAAAACACGATTACAATTTCAAGTTTCAAAAATCAAATGTGACTCCACGCCAGTAAGACAGCATAACCCTTTTTTTTTTTTTTTTTTTTTGGGCGAGTCCATGCATGGTCACCTATGACTACGCAGGGCCAAAAGAAATACTCTCAACAAAGCGAAATGACCAGGAATTTTGACATTGAAAAAACAAAGCACAAATTCACAGCAAAGTGTAAACTTTTAGCTTCCCACAACGTTAACAGGTGAAGCCTGGTCTATCATACATGACATAAATTGGCCAATTATTCATCCACAAGGATAAACTCACTGAAATGAACAGTCAAAAAAAAAAAATAATCAAAGTACTGTGTGAGAATAGCAGGCATGCACTTGCTGGGTTAGTTGTCATATGGCTTGTTGCATAGGGGGAGACAGAAATACAACCAACCTTTTGAGGCAGTAGTGTGTCCTCCTGACTTGGAGAATTCTTTACTAGCACAGGCCTCACATTCGCCGAGGGTCCCATGGGC
This sequence comes from Ancistrus triradiatus, assembly GCA_025084515.1. Lineage (NCBI taxonomy): Eukaryota > Metazoa > Chordata > Actinopteri > Siluriformes > Loricariidae > Ancistrus > Ancistrus triradiatus. The sequence goes on from JAJAGP010002989.1 coordinate 41,712, forward strand.
TGGACGTAGAGGTGTGGAATCGTGGGTGGTGCCTGGGACCTCCCTCAGGTCCAGAGCAATGTAGTTGAGGTAGCTGGATGAAGCGTTGCACCTTGTTCCTCCAGTGGCACAGTTAGCAGTGAGAATCACCGAGTCAGGTGACCCTTGGTCGTCTGAGTAGGACCACACGCTGTCAAACGAGGCAGAATTCTGCCATCTGCAGCCTTCTGTGAGATTGAGCATGGTGGAGGCTCTGACACTGCATCCACTGGCAGTGTCACCAGGAGAGGGGGTGAAAGTCTCCGAGCTGTGTCGCCTCCGGCCCTGTGGATCTGCTCTGATGACCTTGGGCTCCATCTGAGGGCTGACCGGCCTTTCGGCGACACAGAGATGATGCATCATCCTAGTGGGACTCGCAGCTTCTCTGTACCGGCTGTGGACCTTCTCGAAATCAAAACTAGTCTGTGTCTGGCCGTAAGTGCATCCTAAGGGGCGGGCATAGTTCGGGGGGTTCCACGGAGCTACGAGCGAGTGGCGAGGAGGGCGGTTCTTCAGCAGGCTGTCTATGTAGTCGGTGTCAGGTGAGGAGCAGCAGCGCTCATAGCAGGGCTGGGAACTTGCCATGTTGGGGGAGTCTGTTGCTGAGGGGGAGGATGCAGCATGGGGATGCCTGTCCCCAAACTCCACATGAATATACTCACCTGGACTGGAAGGGCTTGGAGGCTCCGTCGGGGACTCGGGAACAAACTCCGTTTGTCTACGATTCTCTCGAGATGGAGCTTTGTAGGAGCGCGGCAGGGAAAAATAAGAACCGTGAGACTTGGGGCCTTCAGGGGATACCTGGTTATAGCCTTCAGCTGAACCGATTTGGGACATTTCCATGTAGTCATCATACTCAGCCTGGCTTCTGCTAGAAGGACTCGTTATTCCTGGTGAGGGACTGTCTCCAGGTAGCATCATCATATAGCCATGCCGGTCCACCTGCTGTGAAGAGCAGGGATGAAGGTGCAAGGTGGCTGGGTGGCTAGCTCTGAGTTGCATAGGGGTGTAGTCTGTATTAGCAGGGACCATATTGTACATCATGGGCATGTAGCCGTCATCCTTAGGCAGTTTCTTTTGACCGTCTGAGTTGAGCGAGGGAGGCCTGTTTGGGTGATGTAACTCAGAGTAAGACTTATAGCCTGCTTTAAGGAGGCAGGAGCAGATAGGGTGCCGTTTTGACTCCACCGGGCTTGATTCATCTAACGATGATGAGGTCTGTGTGGCTTTCTGGTGCATGACACCTAAACCGTTGCCAGGCTTTGGCTTGGAGGAATGTGTGAGCTTGAAAAAAGTCCTTTCCATGTAACTGCTCTCCTCCTCAAAAGTCCTGGTCCCACCCTGTGAGTCTCTGTACCAATCCATTGCCATGTAGTCCACCAGTCTATACTCCTCCCTAATGGGCGGAGTGTTGCCATGTGATTCCGGGGTACTGCTGCTTGCACGGAAATATCTAAAGTCACAAGGGCTAGGGCAGAACTCGTCCGAGGAATTGAAGCCTCCATCACTGGGGGAGCCACAGATGGAGGAGCTGGAGGGCCGTGTATGCGTGTCTGATGCTGAACCGTGCCCGCTGCTGCTGGAAACGCTGATAGGGCTGGTAGCAGACAGAAAGTGCGACACAGGTAGGGAGGCAGAACGTGTGTGGTGGGCGTAGCCAGGTGAGGAGTGGGCGCAGCAGACGCCGCTCTCCTCCCGGCCCATGTTCAAACACGGGGTATTCAGGTGCACTAAGCTACCCGTTCCGGAGCTAAGAGGCCGGTCAGAGGTGCCCTCTCCTTCGCTGGATGTGCGGTAGCGCTGTCCCGTTACTCCTTTACTCTTTCCTGTGACCGAATCGGTTCTTGAGGCACGTTGCAGCCCTGTCTGGCTGGGAGGCAGGTTGCCGAAGTGGCGGCGGGTCGTGATGAAGGGGATGGGGTTGGACCCAGACGACTGGCTTTTGCTCCGCGGTCTGAAGTCAGGGAAGGCCTTCAGTGCTTTCATGGTGTCCAGGATGGTCTCGTGCATGTTCTGAGCAACTACCGAGTCCTCCACCTGCACCCAGATTTCACCAGGCCCGATAGAAGACGAGCGTCCGACTTCAATGAAGAAAAAGCTCTCGGAATGGCCACAGCGGCGAATGTTCATCAGTGGCAGGTTCACAGCAGGGGTCTCTGAATTTAACTTCACCAGGTGAATTGTCTTGGCGGAAAGGCACAGACGGTACACCCCCATTAAATTCTTGGTCTGCCCCAAACCTTTGGGTTTCACGTTCACCTGCCACACCTCCTTAAAAATGGTCCCAGGTGAAATCGTCCCATATCCATCATCTAACTCGTCAGTATCTAGCTGCCCCTTTTTCCCCTCGGTCATCAGTTCTGTAAGGGCCACGTACCAGTCCTCCTGCTCCTGCTCATTGTCAGCCACCATAGCAAAATACTCATCTTTAGTATAAAGAGCAATGAGGTATTTGTTCTTAGCGTCAGCCCTCTTATTGACTGTAAAACACTGGGACAGGTAAATGACCCTCTTAGGAGGGCACGTAACACTGGCAGTTGAGGCAGCAGCTTTGAGTGCATTTCGGAATTTCTTCTCACTGTCATAGTACTCCAAGCGACTGGGCCCAAGGTTGCTGGGACCTCTGAGCACGAAGAACCTCTTGTGGCCGTGCTTCTGTTTCCTCAGATAGCCACACTTCCAGACATCGGCGTCCACGCTGCTGGAGCAGACAGCAGCGGCGGCGGCCAGAGCAGCAGCGGTGGTATCGGTGCTGAGGACGCGGCAGAAGGCAGAGTCGTGCACCTTGTACTGAAGAGCGGGGAGATGTTTTCTCACCAGAGGATCCTGAGCATTGTCGTCTGGGAACAGGTGATGAACTCGGAAATGATAAGGAGGCGGGTGTCTCCGCGGCTGGGCACCGTGGTGATGAGCAGAGGCCGTCGAGTGCGCGGGCAAGCGGGAGCCACCGCTATTGATCGAGCAGGAGGAGGAGGAGGAGGAGGATGGAGTCTCCCCGGCAGAGGCATCGCCTTTGCTCGCGGCCGCCGCCGTTTTCGCAACAACACGACGCGGCTGCGCCTCCAGCGACAACATACCGGCGTTATTGTGGAGAGCTGGCGAATCTTCCATAGGACGACGCAATTAAAGGTCACTTTACCTCGCTTACACTGACGCACGGCCCATTTTTGGGGGGTGGCGGGGGTTACAGGATTACACAGCCAAGATGAGCTTCACTCGTTCAAGTAATAATCCTCGCCGCCGTTCGACGCCTTGTCCCGGTGTATCTGCAGCACAAAACGCACGGCGAAACGCGGCATCTCAGCAGACGTACCCAAATCAGCCGCTGCCATTATCAATCTTTATTTTCCCCTTCACTCATGGTGGCTACACATCACTACGACCCAGCGAAAACATCACGTGACCACAACGTCAGCGCGAAGTTCAGAGTGAAAGGCGGGCGGGTGGGGGGACGGTCGCAGCTCTCCATTGGTCCGAGTCGTGATCGGCATCGTACTCCTCCAATTACAGCCGACCTACCAATCTTCTCCGTCCAATCGGAGCGTCTGGCGCTGGGTGCAGACGGAGGCGGTGCTTGGCGAAAGCAGATTTGTAATAAGAATAAGGACAAGGCAAGAGCTCAGAGGAGACCGACAAGAAGGAGACCGTTATTTTATGACATACCAAACCTGAGCAGGATTAAATGGTGAACAGTTAGGGCTTTTAACCAGTGGGGGCAATGCATGTTCTGTTTTGCATTTCTCTCGAATTTAATATAATGTTTTTCATTACAAATAGAATAATCTTTATCGGAAACGTACATTTCCCTACAGGTCTTCTTTCCGATTTATTTGATTGTTTTTAATATCTTTAAATTGAAGATGCAATATTAATGGTGAGAGGCGATTCATGTAGGAACTCTTATCTTTCTTAAATTCTGAGCATGCAAACATGAGAAAGTGGCTGAAACTTTATTAGTAAAAGTGACTTATTCATTCATTCCATTTCATTATTTTTTAAGTTCACTGTAACAGCGGGTATCATGATAATCACAGTTCTACATGACACTTGACAGTAGTCTTAAAATGGCAACATCTAACACAGAGTTCGGACTGCAGTTGACATCTCAAAATGTTTAAAACATCAATGTCGCACTCAACACGTTACAAGTAAATAGACTATACAGCTGGAATACCAGACAAAATCATGTTTTCACAGTTTGAATTTCTATCTGATCCTTTTCCATGCGGCAGATAAGAACCTACAGTTAATGGGCAAGAACACAGACTGTGACTGGGACTACAATAGTCCCATGTGCTATTTATAAATATTACAGCCATTTTCATTTGAAGAGCCTCTTACTGAAGTATCTGACATACCCCAGATGCTCCAATCACTTTAACTTTCTGTTCTCACAACACTTTGTCAGTGCTTAGTAGTGAATCACATACGTCCACTGGGATGTACAGTATGTATCGTACCCTAATCTCTGGAAAATTATGAAGTATGCCAAGAAATGTCAAACGTTGCCCAATTAATCTGAAGAGCTCTGTCAGAAAGACATGTGGTGCAAGTATTATAACCGAGAAGATTGATAAGCTACTAAGAGAATATAAAAATGGTATAATATACATTATGTAACATAATTTCACCTGCAGTTAAAATAATCTTGCTATCAGCATAGGTAAGCACAGTCAGACAGGTAAGCACAGTATCGGCATATTAGGAACGATATCGGGGGGGCAGGACTATCATAATAGTTTTTCATTGACGCATGCACAGATTAGCATGCTTGGTGTCTTGGATCCTGTTGTATTGGCATACCTTTCTGTGTTATTTGAACCCAACAGCGCAGGTAAATTATACCAATCTTGTCAGATTATACCAGTGATTCTAAATATGTATTTTATACGTTAAGGTCTCTTTCTGTTTCAGATGAATAGGTCTCTGGCCATTCAAAGAGATAGAAGTCTGGTCTTGTATGGCTGGAAATAACTGCCTGGCAGTGTTACCAAGATGGAGGTGGAGTGAACAGACTTATCTTATAATGACTTTGGCACAGTTAAAGACCATCAGATAAACTCCCATTCACTTTATCAACCAACAATTATAATAAATTATAATAGGAAATAAAAATTTGTCTTTTAACTCCGGATGTTGCAACCTTTATCAGCCAATCAATGCAGTCACCTCAAAAGCCAATCAATGCTGTGGATCCACGGGCAGAGGCGGGAGTTTGTGTGTGTGTGTGTGTGTGTGTGTGTGTGTGTGTGTGTGACTAACTTACCAGTCATGTTCTTGCTCGCCTGTTAGCTCACGTTTGAACTAGAGACAGTTCTAACTCGATTGATGTGTTTAGAGACTTTTTTGTGTTTTACTTGTGTTTGTGTGTGTGTGACTTTCCATTGCTTATTTGTAACAAGCTGTAAATGGCGTTCGTGTGTGTCTGCTCTATTGTACTCCTTTGTTTGCCCACAACTACCTGTATATTCTCTTTAACCTATAGCTATATACACCGATTCACATTCACTCTGAGTCTCTGTCTCATCTGCTGAGCTTCTATGTTGTTCATTATATTGTCTGTCAATGCATTTTGACTGATTAATTTGTCCAGAGTTTTCATGTGAAAATACAGTTTATATTTACATTCTTGTAGCATAAATGGACTATGTGACTATGGTACTGTGAAGTCAACGTCCATTTCAGTCACAACCTGTTTCACAGAACATAATGTGGTCATTAAATGCTTTCAAAAAATACAGAATTTGTATTGAAATTCTGCCAAGAAAGATCATTTCTGCAGAAACAGAGTGTAATGCATTTGTTCTTTTTATCTGTAGCTTCATACTGGGTATAAATGGAAGATTCTGGAAAATGTACTCTAACAGTGCTCGAGTCAGGACTGAACTATATTTTACATCTTTAATGTCACCTTTAGTTGATCACAAACTGTTCATAGTGCTCTGAGTGGGTCCGTTCTTTTGGTGTCTATCACGCAGAGCTGTTAATGATGGTGCATCATAACGTTTTCTTCACTAAGGTCCATGTTGAGCAGCTGGGTCACATGCCTCACAGCTAAGAGCTTCCTCACTGCTTTCTGTAGCAGCTGTTTGAAGTCCCGTGCCATCTCAGGCCTGCAACACAGCGAAGAGTAATATAACTTCAGATTTTATGTGTCCAAGCCCCTTCTTTTCCCTCCTGGGGCCTTCCTTGGGCAGAGTTGTCAGGATTATGTATCTGTGTAGATTTAATGTAGCACAGTGGATTACGGGAAAAATGAAATTCTAAAGAAGTAAACTTCGCTTGGGTTTCACAAATTAACCACAAACACTATATAGCCAAAAGTTTGTGGACACCCAAAAATCACATCCAAAACATGGGTATTAGTATTAAGCGTGTCCCTCTTTGTTCCTACAACAGTCTTCACCATTTTGAGAAGGTTTCAACTAGACTTTAGAATATTTTGGGCACTGCTGTTGGACAATATGCCCCGGCTCTCCTCTAGCATTATAATTCATCTAAAAGGTTTGTGATGGAGTTAAAGTCAGGGCTCTGTGCAGGCCAGATAAATTGGCAAACATTTTCTTTATATAGTGTGATTTAGGATTTCAGGGCAGAAAGTTGACAAAACAGCTTGGAGAAATGGAAACCTATATAAGGATCATATTCAGAGTCAATGAGGTGTTCATTACAACCCGCTCTACTGTCAGTGTTTGTCTATAGAGGCTCCATCATATTATGAACCTGTTAGTACTGAGTGTGGCTGACATAAGAGAACACTAGGAAGGGCAGTCCATAGACTTTTGGCCATAAAGAGTAAATTAAAATGCTTATAAAAAACACGTGTCATTGATATTTGAAGTTAAATTAAGGTTATTTAAACATTCAGTATACATATTGTTAGAAATTCAAAAAAAGGTTTAGGTTAGTCAAATATTTATAGTTTAAACATGATTTCTCAAGGATGAAGGCATGGACTGAGACAAATAGAAAAAAGAATAAAAATGTAATGTGCTCATATTCTATATGAAGCTATATTAATGAAGATTAGATTAAAGAATACATTTAGAATGAACAGGATGATTTTATTTCCCGTAAACACCAACCTCTGACAACCATAACCATGACAATTCACGGACATTTACATTTACAGCATTTAGCAGACGCCTTTATCCAGAGCGACTTACAGTCTTATAATCCAAGCAATTGTGGGTTAAGGGTCTTGCTCAAGGACCCAACAGTGGCAGCGGTGGGATTTGAACCCTGGACCTTCTGGTACAGAGTCCAGTACCTTAACCGCTAGGCTACCACAGTCCCAATTCTACTACTTACAATGTACATGTCAATCAAAACTGCTATTTGAAATCACTCTTCTACAAACATTCCTGATTTGTCATTAGTTCATTACAAACTACGTGGACCAGGCCTTATTTGACAGCGGAAATGAGGACAGGTTGGATGTAGACTGATCAAAAAAGCACAATCAGAACTGTTATGAATACCCTCTCCTCACTGTTCTGCAGGTATTATTTTGAATGCTACAGTTTATTGTAAAAAGTTTCATCCCTATGATTTCTTTCTGTGTAAAAGGTAAAATCTTGTCCAGTGTAAAATAGGTGTGCGGGTGGTGCAGATGTCTAATACGCAAGCTGACCACCACATCAGCCCACATTCGAGTCCTGGTGGTGCCTGCTGGCTTGGTTGTGCATCACATGCAGACATGATTGGCTGTAACTGAGGTTAGGCCGGTTAGGGGAACATCCCCTGGTGCTGCTAAAGTGACCCTTTACCCAGTCCTGTGATTGGCTGGCTTATTGTCCAGGGTACACATACACCTGCACACTGTGTTCACTGCAGATAGGTGCTGGATAGCTGCATCCCTAACCCGGAAAATATGGGGTTAAAATATAAGAATATAAGAATATGTATATGGTGTGCATATAAACACTCATGGCCACGTTATTAGGTATACCTTGCTAGTACCGGCTTGAACCCCTAGAACTGTCTTCGTTTTTGCATAGATTCAACAAGGTGCTGGAACCTTTCCTCTTGGATTTTGGTCGATATTGAGATGATCACATAGTTGTTTCAGATTTCTTGGCTGCACATCCACAATGTGAAGCTCCTGTTCCCAAAAGGTGATCTCTTGGATTGAGATCTGGTGACTGTGGAAGCTATTTCAGTACCGTGAACTCATTGTCATGTACAAGAAACCAGTTTGACGTGATTTGAGCTTTGTGAAATGGTGCTTTATCCTGCCAGAAGTGGCCTTCAGAAGATGAGTACACTGTGGTCATGAAGGGATGGATACTCAGGTAGGCCTAATTGGTATGAAGGGGCCCAGAATGTGCCAAGAAATTATCCCACAGATCTAACACCAATAACCATGGCGTGTTCACTTAAATCCCTTTTCTTACCCATTCTGATGCTCGGTTTGAATGTCAACAAATCGTCTTGACCATGTCTACATTGGCTGATTAGATATTTGCAGTAAAGAGCAGTCGAACAAGTGTACCTAATAAAGTGACCAGTGAGTGTGTGAGTGTGCCGATAAAGGAATATGAGGACATATCAACAAAGTTGACTGGTGCAAATATTAAAACTGAGAAGATACGAAGACAATGGTATACAAAGAGGCTGGGAGGAGTTCTAGGTGAGAGACTGGCATTCATACAGGTATATTTATCACATTCAGAATAGAAGATGCAAGCATTGGACTGGTGTCATTTCAATTATTTCACTATGATATGGTAACTGAGACCCTTTAGATCAGTTTAAAGGTAAAATAATAGGGCTGGTGATTCAGTTCTCCAGGCAATAGATGATCAGAGATCTGGAGGTGGCGTAATTTTATCTTCCGTAAATAGCACTACCTCAGTTCTTCTTGGCTAGCTGAGCCTCAGCTTTCTTCTGCTTGAATCTGGCTATTTCCTCGATTTGCAAGCCATGGGCCTTTTGTCTGAAAGATATATTGAAGAGGCACGATAAACAAGCCAAACACAGTACAGGAGCAGGTAACTGGGGCAACCACCCTTAATCCTGGAGGTCCTACTAGCTTTCCAAGACAGGGTTTGGGCTTTACTCCTATGTGGGCTCAAGTCTTTAAATAATAAAGTCTTCACGTAATAACTTGCAACTGACCACCTGGTCTTCAGCTTTATCAGATATTTTCAGTGACTTGCCTCCAAGAACAAAGGCCAGCTACCCCTAAACAGACTTTGATTGGTGTACCTACCCAGGCTTGAGCTCAGGAGGAACAGGCAGTGGTTTAGTGAAGCCATCTCTACCCACAAGCCAGTAGGTTTCCTCCATCCCTTTGCCCTGTTCAGAGTAAAGGCAAAAGAGTATGTTATTAGGACTAATAATAATAGTTCGCATTCTTATTCTAATGATAATCACATGCCGCAGCAGTCTTAAATGCTAGGCCACTGCTGCAGGGACCTAGGTTCAAGTCACAGTGGTGCCTGTATAAGCACCCATGTTTGCTGAGGTTTAGGTGCCAAAGCCCCAGTGACCCTGACCAGATCAAGCCAATAAATAAATAAATAACGATACTCAAGCTTTAAGCACATGGGCTTGTAGTATAGATTTTGGAGAAGTGACCAAACGTTTGCATATATCAAATTTTATGTTTACATTTTTATATATGTTTTAAAATGTGCATGTTGTAATTTCCAGAAATAACTCATATTGAAGTTTGTTGAAAAGTCCTTTTCATTTATAAGATCAACAATGCATACCATTTTACAAGGGGTGCCCAAGGGGTGCAGAAGACTGCAATGTTATACATTAAAAATACTTTCTTCTATTTACATAGTCTGGGCCAGACAAAATAAAATATATTTTCAATCTTTCACTTTCTCTCATTGCTGTATAACTGTAACGCACAACCAATTACACCACACAAACCCTGCTAACAAGGAATAACAGGCCTATGTAACATTCTAAACTGTTATAAGGTATTCAAAACAAGAGTTACAGAACTTATTTTCAGAATTTTTTTTTTTACCTTTAGTTCATGTCTTCCACGAAGCTGGATGCTGTATCCTTCCCTGAGCTCAAGAAGGATCTTAGCAGTAGTAAGACTGATATGGATGCGATATGCTGTGGATAACAATGACACGTCAACTCACTGTCTAATATCTATAGTGGGGGCCAAATATGGAGACCCATAATGAAAATGCTTGTTTAGGTCTTTGTTGAGAAGGATTCATATAGCAGCAGGATAGTGACATGAAAAACGCCTCAAAGCTTTGAAACAAACTTGAAGACCAAAGAGGATCAAGGATTACTGACTAGCATGGACTTTCCACCACAGTCACCTGACCTAAACATCATCAAGCATTTATGGGGTTACATTCAGTAACATCACAAGACGCTCACTGGGATAGTGTAACATCAGGCTGGGATCATATGGATCATCAGAGTTTGCACAAACATTTGTATTTCAGCTCAAGTGTACACTCATATTACAGCAAAAGGGGGAACATAACGGATAAAAAATACATTCTGAAAGTAATTTAGGTTTTAAGAAATTAATATTAAACGTTTAACACACATTGTTTGATGGTATGATTTATAATGAAAAAACATTGTATTAAATATGAGAAAAAGCTACATAAAAGCATTTTCACTAGTGGTCTCTGGTCATCATCAGCTATTCACACAAGTCCTAAAAAGCAGATAAAGAGAAGACCAATTAAACAAATGAGGGCAATTATGTTATACTCCATATTGATGTATGATATTTGGTATTTATGTACCGATTTTCCGGACCATAAAGCGCACCGGGTTATAAGACGCGATATCAATGATCGGCTGCTAACGGGTATATTTTCATACATAAAGCGCACCGGGTTATAAGGCGCATGAAATGAAACAAAACTCTTAAGTTCCCTCAGAAGCTCAGTTTGGTCTTTACCTGGCGCAGGGCGTCTTCTTGCTTCCTCCACTTCCGTACCACTGATTCGTTAATGTTGAATTCTCTCGCAGCTGCTCTATGTCCATGTTGTACTGCGTGACTGATAGCGTTGGGTTTGAAATCCGCTCTTCGAAATAAATGAATGAATGCACGTAACCTAAGGCTGAAGCACATACCGTATTACCCCGCGATTTTGCAGCGGGCACTACGGTGGCCGAACTTCTAACTACAAGACCGGGCTAAAACATTTTTGACAGACTTTTATGAGGCGCCCGTGTACCATCTACAATCGGTTGTAGGTCAGAAGGCTCAACCAGAATTAATTCATACATTAGACGCACCGCATTTTAAGGTGCACTGTCGATTTGTGAGAAAATTAAAGGATTTTAAGTGCGCCTTATGGTCCGAAAAATACGGTATTTGAAATCCCAAAATATCCCAATATTCTCCTGGAGTTTAGCTTTCACATAACTCGTACCACATTTCACTTTTTAAATGCTAATGGGGATTGATTTCCCGTATCAAGTAAGTAATCTTAGTGCTTAACTTTTCAGGGTGTCTTTTTGGTGAGAGTAGTGGATTGCATATTATAAGCTTTTTCATTATGCCAAATAACTGTACAAATGGCTAATGGTAATGTTGCAATCTCCGTTCTGCTCTAAATCAATATTATATAGTGAATTTAACTGCTGTTTGGATGTCCAGGAATAGCTTCTCATTCCTTTAATACATAATAACAAATACAGTATTCACAATTGTCTTTATTTTCTTTACTGCATACAAGTAATAAATTGGAGAGAGAGGGTAACTTGAAACCGTCATTTCTGTTTGGCCAGATAACACTGTTGAGCAACAAAGCATGTGACACAGCATGGGCACCCCTGAAGGCAACGCCTCTTTCACTTCTCCATAATCAGCTTATTTTGAACCTGAATAGGGTTACTTACGCATGCCTGTAGACTCCATTCTAGAGGCAGTGTTCACAGTGTCCCCAAAAAGGCAATACCTTGGCATGATAAGACCTACCACTCCAGCCACGCATGAACCTGAAAAACAATGCATAGCACATCTACCACATTGACCATTTCTTAATTTATTGCAGTTGGTGTTTTCCCTCAAGTTTGAAAACATTCTCTTCCTCATGTATTTATATGGATGATTTGTTGCAGAATTGTGTTAGTTGGATATGTAAACGTTTAAGATTGTTCAAAGACACATTAACACAAAGACACTACTGACCTGTGTGCAGTCCAATGCGAATGCGCACAGGTACATCAGGCATATGCCTCATCTTAAAGGTACCAACAGCACTCAGGATGTCCAGCGCCATGTTAGCTATCTCAGCAGCATGACGGTCACCATTACGAACAGGCACACCAGATGCCACCATGTACGCATCGCCAATTGTTTCCACCTGAATACCAAGAGGAACATTAGGCTAGTACGAGCTACATAGATGCCAATGATTCATAATGCCAATGAATACTGTTGTTATGTAGATTGGTTATTTCATAGCATGTGTATTATAGTAACACAAATGTGTTACTATGTACAGTTTATGCTTGTTAGGCTGCCAGGAAGTTAATGTGATTGCACATGAAGCATGTAGTCTCCCATGCATGACCAGTTCCTCACACCACCATAACATGAGCTCCAAGTGCATCAGAACAGTAAACAGAGTATGTGAGATATATATATGTATGTGAGATATGTAGATGTATATATATATGAGATATAGTATATGACAAGAATTGTACTACAATTATATCCTGCAAAGTTTGGTGGAGGATAGATATTGCTATGGAGTTGTTTTTCAGGGGTTGACCTAGACCCTTTAGTTCCAGTGAAGGGAAATCTTAATGCTTCAACATATCAAGACAGTTTAGATAGTTGTACGCTTCCAACTTTGTGTGAACAGTTGGGGGAAGGTCCTTCTGTCTTCCAGCATGACTGTGCCACAGTGCAAAATGCAAGGTCCATAAAGGCATGTTTGGGTGAGTTTGGTGTGGAAGAAGTTGACTGATCCGCACAGAGCCCTGATCTCCACTGAACCCCTTTGGGATGAACTAGAACTGAGATTGTGAGCCAGGCCCTCTTGTCCAACATCAGTGTCTGAATTCAAAAGACACGACCTTGGCTCAACTGGATCCACCACGTAAGATTAAAGGTAGACAAGATTCAAGATTCTCCATACTGGCACCCAGGTGGTGGAATGAACTTCCACTGGATGTCTGAATGCGTCTCTTGCTGTCTTCACGAGGTGACTACAGACTCGCCTCCACACTCAGCACTTATGTGAAGACTGAAAATGCAACTGCATATTTTAAAAAAAAAGTTTGCTTGTGTGTTTTGTTGATGTACCTTCATCAGATCGTAACAAGTTCTTGGGCTGTTGCGTACTTGCACTAACATAAGGTTCTGTCTACTAGAAAGAATACAAAACACTTCTGTAAGTGGATAAGGGCATCTGCTAAATGCTGTAAATGTAAATGTAAATGTACATGCTCTGCTGGATGAATGGGCAAAAATTCCCACGGGGGGTGTGAACATGCAACGTTGGAGCCCATCTGTGTAGTTTTCAAGTACTCCCATGTTCCTCACACTTTTCCACTAGCTTATCTGTACCATGCCCATTTGCATGGTTTGTTTGACTAGAGTGATAACTTCGACCCTCCTTGGAAGAGTGGCAAGGAACATGCCCTTAGATTGGTCACTCTAAATTGCCCCTAGTCTGTGTTTGACTAGTATTGTTAAATCCTTGCTCCTGTCATGAATAGCCACTGATGCTGATGTGATGGTAAATAAATAAAAGAATAAAATCCTTCAGACTGTGGAAAAACATTACCAGGACCTCCAAATGCTAGTGAAGCTACAATAGTAAAAAAGTGAAACCATATGGTATATGGCTGCCAGAACTTACAAGTACTTTAATTTGCCTGGCACATTTTTGTGGTGTTTGAGAGTGTACCCAGGTTGTTTGACTGTGCTGCTCGGTTATATTAAACCTTCATCATATCTATTTGTCAGACATTTTTTTTACCTTATAGACATCATGGTTTTCAATAATTGCGTCAAATATGGTGTACAGGTCATTAAGCAGGTCAACTACTTCAATGGGCTCGCTGTTGGCAGAGATGGTAGTGAAACCCACTATGTCGCTAAAGTACAGCGTCACGTTATCAAAGTACTCCGGCTCCACTGTGCCACCGACTTTGAGGGCCTCAGCCACAGACCTAGGCATGGAAAGAACATAAATGTCTGTAATGCCTTTTGTGTGATCAACAGTGTTCCTTTTAAATCCCAAAGATGTATAAAGCTGTGCCATTTACATCTTATTAAAGATATTCTGACAAGTGAATGTGTTTGTTGGGGTGTAGACATGCAGAACTCGTGATATGAGAAGGAGATCATGAGAAAAGAAATCGCAGCACTCACGGAGGGAGCATCTGAGTGAGCAGCTTTTCAGTTTTCTGCTTTTCTATCTCCAGTTCCTCTGTCCTTTCTCGTATGAGCTCCTCCAGGTTGGAGGAATACTGCTCTAACATTCGCAGCATGGAATCTATAATGTTTGTCTTCTTACCCTTGTTAATGTTCCTAAACTGAACCCAAAGAGACAATTCATTTTTCTTACTTCTACAGGAAAATATCAGTTGAACAGTAACAGAATTGTTCAGGATCAGTCAGAATTGCAAAAACAACCTATACATGAACTTAACAGTTATAAAAACGTTTTGTAAATAAACGAATTAGAAATGGGCTGATTCTTTTAAGAGCTGTTTCCCTTGAGCTAATGAGAGCAACACCTGTTCAAAGATCTCATCAAAGTTAGGTCGTCTGTCTGGCTGCTCGTTCCAGCACTGTTTGATGAGCTGAATACATTCCATAGGTGCGTAGTCAGGAGAAACAACAGGCCTGCACAGTGGTGGCGGTTTCTTTAGCTTCTGAATGATTTCTGTAGATCAGATTTATATCAAGTTGGATTGGCACAGGCCATGAACACCATTATTCATTACAAGATTGCAATACAGTTCCACTCAATTCAGTGATATCTTAAAAAAATGAGATGTTGTTAGGATTAATGGATGTGCATTTATTTATGCCAAGTTAATGTCTCACCCTCAGCAGGCATGTGGAGCATAAAGAATGGTGGCCCTCTCAGTACCACCTCTTGCACAATGATAGAAAAACTGTAGACATCACCTTCACAACTACCAAACTGTCCAGGATGAGCAGTACGCAGGTGCTCTGGAGCAGTCCATAGTAGGTCTGCAAGAGGGTATAAAATTAGAGGAAATGTTTGAAAAAACAACTAGAAAAAGTGGGGATCAAACCTGTTATGTAAAAATCAAAGCATGCATTTTAGGTCTTATGTGACTTTTCTGGAACACGTCTTCCACAGCAAATAACCAGTATGGAAGGTGCAAATAAAAAATATTATGTTTCAATATTTACTTTTATTTTATTGCAGACAGTATGAACCCAATATATTTCATGTTTTCTCTGATCATTTCATTTGTTAATAAACAAATTCCAACAAAAAAGTTGGAACGGTAAAGAATTTACCACTTTGTGATGTTGCCATTCCTTCTCACCACGCTTAAAAGACGTTTTAGCACCAACAATACCAAGCAGTGAAGAGTTTCAGGTGTTTTTTGTCCCATAACTCCTACAAACACATCTTAAGGTGTGAAATAGTATGAGGATGTCGTTGTTGCATTTTTTGTTTCTCCACATATTCTTTACTGCCGGCAGGCCAATCCAGTAGTGCGTGCAACATGTGGTTTTGCATTGTGTTGTTAAAAAATGCATGGACATCCCTGGAAAAGATGCTGTCTTGGATCAGATTTACATTTATATTTACAACATTTTTCAGACGCCTTTATCTAGAGTGACTTACAACTGATACAATCCAAGCAATTGTGGGTTAAGGGCCTTGCTCAAGGACCCAACAGAGGCAGATTGGCATTTGAACCCTGGACCTTCTGGTCCATAGTCCAGTATCTTACCCGCTAGGCTACCACAGTCCCAATTATTGAGCTGTTGTTTACTTGTACTAATATGAGGTTCTATCTCCTAGGAAGATTACAAAGCACTTCTGTAAGACACTCTGGATAAGGGCATTTTCTAAATGCTGTAAATGTAAATGTAAATGTAGATGATAAACATTTACAACATTTAGCAGACGCCCTTATCCAGAGCAACTTACAGTTGATGCAATCTTACAATCCAAGCAAAAGCCTTGCTCAAGGACCCAAGCTTGGCAGAGGTGGGATTTGAACCCTGGACCTTCTGATCCATAGGCCAGTACTTTAACCGCTAGGCTACCACAGTCCCATCAGATATCACAGGTCTTCACCTTAGGCTTGCGCCTTTGTCCTTTACACACTGATGTTCCTCCTGATTCTTTGATCCTTTAATGACATTATGTAGTGTAAAGGAAGAAATATGTAAAAAAAAAAAAAGTTTTTTTACACAATGTTTTTTAAACATTTCAATAATTTTCTCATGCATTTGTTGACCAAATGAAATCTTCTGCCCGTCTTTGTTCCTCAAAAGCATTTTGTGGATGCTGCTATTGTACAAAATCATGATGATAATCACCTGTTGACATCACCTGTTTGAAATCACATCATTTAGTTTTTTTGACTTCATTACTAGCCCTAAATTGACTCTGTACTAACTTTTTTTGGAATGTGTTGCAGGCCTGAAAAGCAGGAATGGGTGCTTATTAACAAAGGAAATGAAGTTGACCATACAAACCATAAAATGTCAGGGAAGTACTCTCTAGTACTTTCTTGGTTTTTGATTATTCTGTGCGGGTTTGGTTAATCAAACATGATGACTTGGTCTTGAGAATAATTTTTCGGAGCTTAGTTGGAGGAACTGCAGCTCTCCATGGGAGAAGGAGGTGACACAGATGCGGGAAGCACGCCAGAATGCTAGGGAAGCTCTGACAGTGGGGATTCAAATTGTGCTCCCATTGATTCCACTGTACAGATTGGTGTGTTTTGAAGCTCCAGTTGGCAACCTGGATGAACTGACTAACTCTGTGATATCTTACATCAGATTTTGTGAATACCTGTGCCAAACAAGACCCGGCCAAGGCGGATCTCAACAGAAGTGAGGATAGATTCCTATACAAGCAGGTCAGAGACTCTGACAATGGGCATCAGAGTGGCTGATTGAAGCTTCACTGAAACAAATCACACCCCTCACTCACTCCAACCCAACTACAACAGCCCAAGTCACACATCTGTCAACCCCCAACCCTGCCCCACTGATACTCAGACTCAAGATATGTGAACAGGATGTGAGCTCTTCCAGAAACCAGGAAAACACCAGGTCCAAGCAGTGTCTTTCCGTACTATCTTAAAGCTTGTGCTGACCAACTGGCTCCAGTCTTCACTTAGATCTTCAAAAGATCCCTGGACCCTGAGTGAAGATGCTCCACCCTCATCCCAGACCCTACGAAACCCCCCAAGAGTTATTTAATGTGTGTAAATAACTACCTTACTGGTTGTGCGCTCTCTTGCTCATTAGCGATGTTTGGACTAGAGACTGTTCTTACTCTGTTGATGCGTTTAGAGACTTTTTGTGCAAGTTACTCGAGTTTGTGTTATGACTTTTCATTCCTTATTTGTAACAAGCTGTAAATGGCGTTCCTAAGTGTTTGTGCCTGTCCTATTGTAAGTAGTACTCCTTTGTCTGTTTCCCCACTACCTGTATATTCCCTCCAACCTATGACTATGTAAACTGGTTGACATTCACTTGTTGAGTGTCTGTTTCATCTGGTTGATTATTGTTTGTAGGACTGTCTATCAATGCATTTTTGTCTTCTGTCAGACAAAAATATTAGTCGTTTCAATGACCCCTCAAACACTTCTGTTTTTCATTGGTATCTCTGACGAATTTAGGTATCGTTTGTATGCAGTTTTCCTGTAAAAATACCCTTTATATTTATGTTACAGCAGCATTAAAAGACTGTGTGACTATGGTAATGTCCAGTCCATGTCCATTTCGGTTAATAACCTGTTTCACAGAACGCAACATAGATGTTAAATGGCACATACCTGTATTGCTGTTTACACTACCACACACAACTGCCCTCTATTTATGGGGATTTTTACTAAATCTATATATTGCTTGCGTACTGTGTATATTGTGCATTGTTGATAAATAATAGGGTACAATTTTATCGTCGACCGTCATATTCTTAACGTACTTGGCCAAAAAATGTTATTCAGAATCTGATAAATAATTAGTTGGTTTTGAAATGTATGTCAATCTATTATTTCCTATAAGCTTAACAGGACACTTACGCTCTGCTTTGGGTTCTGTGTAGGGGAACATCTGGGACTGCAGGACTTCATTGTAGCCATAGTCAGTTACCTTCAAAACAAAGCGTCCATCCACCACACAGTTACCGGACTTGAGTCGACCATGACACACTCCCCTGTGATGTAAATACTTCATGCCCTGGAAAATCCATATTAAGAAAAAAATATTTTATTGTGACTTGTTATCCAAGTTTGAAGTTTGTGTTAAAAGTGTGAGTATACTTTTTGTGCGATACACAAAATTCCATTATGTTTGTTAACCCTGGTAACTATTTTTATTACTTAGTTTTTAAGGTAGCATTCACACTGACACAGCAGTCATTTAATCCATGACTTTCCATTGTGTGTGTGTTTTAGGATACCTTGATAAGGTCCAGTAGCAGGGAAGACTTGAACATCCAGTCCAACTTAACATCCTCATTGCGAAGTAAGTCCTCTAAACTGCCACGAGAACAGAACTCAGTCACTATCGCAAACACACCACGGTCGAGGAAGAACCCCAGAAATGGATTCAGGTTCTCATGACGAATGTCTTTCATCTGTTTGGGCAACAGTTGTTGTCAGTACATTTTAAATTCACGACATGATGTAAGACATAGTTAAAGTCACATACCAATTGAAAGACATCACTAGTCTTTGGACTAATAGATCCAAAGTGTCCAGATGGCAGCCGTTTCAGCCATGCCCAATCCCCCTGTGTAAAGCATTAATTAAAACATTACATATATGCTATTGATTAAAACAAACGTAATAAAAATGTGAAAAAGTTAAACTGCCATGCCTCAAATATGGCCACATTGGAGTTTTCATAGCTGGGCTCTGTATTGTTGGAGACGGATAGGCGCAAATTCATTCCACTGTCCATGTCCGACAAACATCTGTCCATCTCTTGTTTACTATCTTCCATAATCAGGTTCTAAACCAGTTTAAATCAAGTCTTAACTGAAGGCTGAGTTCTGAGTTATTATCTCAAAAGTATAATACAAAGATATACATATAATTAAATCACCACATTGGACATTTACCAACCTAAATAACATAAATTATGGTATGCTCTCTTGAGGTTACGGTAGTTAGATTGTTTCTATATTGCACTGAAGGCACCCACAGTCCTACATAAATGCATGTAATGCCATGAGTATGAAACTGACCTTGTGACTGAGGGAAGGGTTGATGAAAGTCACATCATCCAGAGTGAGGAGGATCTTATTGGGACCTCGAACCAATCTAATTTGACTGATGCGGCGCCTAACAAGAAAGCAAAAACCATGAGCATAGAAGAAAATGGCACTGACATTTAGTCTAAAATGAGTGGCAAAAATAACTATACTGTATATTGTTCATAGTATTCCTACCTTATGCAGTATCCAAGACTGGTTAGAAGAAATATTACAAGAAATGCTGACATGATAACTTCAAACAATAAGAGTGGATCAACCCCTGGTTCAGAAAGAAAAGTTTGACTTACTAAAACATCAATGATCAGAATTAGAAAAAAATGTGACCTCAGGGACTTTGACCATGACATAACTGTTGGTGCCAGATGGGCTGGGTTGAGTATTTCTATAACTGCTGATCTCCTGGGACACACAACAGTCTCTAGAGTTTACTCAGAAAGGTGCAATAAAGAAAAAACAACCTGTCCATGGCAGTTCTTGTTGGCTTGTTGATGAGAGAGGTCAACAGAGAATGGCCAGACTGGTTTCGGCTGACATCAGATAAATCAGATAACCACTCTGTACAATTGTGGTGAAGAGGAAAGCATCTTGGAATGGCAATCAAATCATAACGTGAATGGCACTGCCTATTTGAGTATTGTCTCTGACCATGTGCATCCCTTCATATCCACAGTTTATGGATCTTCTAATGGCTACTTCCACCACCATAATGCATCATGTCACAAAGCAAAAGTCATCCCAAACTGGCTTCATGACCATGACAATATGTTCAATGTTCTTCAGTGGCCTTCCTAGTCCAAACGAGTTTGGGATGTTGGTGAACGGGAGATTCACAGAATGATGTGCACCTGAAAAATCTGCAGGAATTCCATTGTGCAGCCATGTCGACATGGAGCAGGATCTCAAGGGAATGCTTCCAACATCTTGTGGAATCTATGCCATGAAGAATTTGGGCTGTTTTATGAGCTAAGTGAGAACCTGCCAAGATTTTAACACCTTTTTTTATAGTAGTGCTAGAATGTTTGTGAATGTTCTATATTTTTATGTAAATATGACCTGAAACATCATCAGATTTTCACACAAGTCCTAACAGTAGAAAAAGAGCCAAATTAAACAAATGAGACAAAAATATTATACTGTTTTTTTGCTTGTTGAGAAAAATATTCCAATTTTTCATACTGCAGAGAGGCTACAGTGTAGGAACCTCCAGAATTGGCAGTTATTTTGAAGATGAAATTAGAATAAGGTGTTTTCATTGAGCAGGATCACAATTAGGTGTGAGTGGATGCCCTGTTGTATTTGAAGAACAGGGATCTATCAAATCTGACTTTCACAACAAATGTTCATGGATGTGTATCATAGCATAAACAAACAGATTTTGAGGGCTACAGAAAAATAGTTGTTGATGATTAACTCTCTAAGGATCTACTACAGCAATCAGAAGTCAGACAGATTGTGATTACAAATGCTGGAAATTCAAAACCGGACGTTAAATGGCACAAATCTGTATTAAATTTACATATACAGTACCTCGGGTTCTCAACCACCTCAGAAGAATTTGTCTTGGTTCTTGCCATTTGCTCGATACTTGGTGCACTTAAACTTGTATGAGTCGAGCTGCACGACTCATTTCAGCTGAAATTTGATTCACGATTCAGTACACAGTGATTCAATGATTCAGGTTCACCATTACTCAGAGAGATCTACAGTACTGCATTCTTCGTGCAAATAAGTCTCCATGGGTCCTAAAAAGGTTAGTTATAAGAGCCAACTGAAGGGAAAGACATTCTTGCATGTAATGCCTTATACAGTGTGGATTTTCTGAGGGTCTGGAACGGATGAATTCAATTTACATAATTCCTTATGGGAAAAACTTGCTCAGTACTCATTGTTTTTGGTTCTTGACAAGAGTTCTGAAGCGAATTAATGTCGAGAATCTAAGTACCACTGTATATCTAATCTGACAAAACCTAAATTGTCATTTACTTCACTTAGGCTTACCTCTAGTACAAATAGGTCCTCCTGGACTGAACCAACAGCTGGAGTCAGCTTTGGGCTGTGTGCCTCCAGGGAAGTGAATAGGTCTACCGAGGTATCGAACCATGTTAGTCTCTACCTCCACCTGATGTGTAGGATGTAGTTCCCAGGAATGACCATCAGTATCAAGTATGACATAGTTCAAGAGGCTTACTCCAGAACCATTAATCTGAACTCTCTGACTGAAACCTTGGAACACCATATTCCTTGTGTGATGGGCTAGATTTGGCCCTGAAAGCCAGGTTGCAGATTCTCGAACACTGTGTAGAGCATTTGCCATGAAGATAATTGAAGTGTAGATGGTTCCAAATAGAGGAGACACCTACAAGGCAAGTAGATAAATAACCTTGTCTTTACAACTACAACATTTAGGATATGCCCTTATCCAGAGCAACTTAAATCTGATACAATCTTTACATGGTATAATTCAAGCAATGGAGAGTTAAAGGTCTTGCTAAAGGGTCTAGTAGTGTCAGATTAGCCAACTAGTTTCCTACAGGTCTAGTATCCAGTAAACTTAATAAAGACACAATAAGGTGGAAGATATTCTACAATATACAGTCTAAAATCTCCAAACTGGAGTATTATACCTCATTTGGTTTGATGCTTGCAGGTATTTCTTTGGACTTGATAGCATTCTGAAAGGCTTTGTAGAATGAATTCTCCTCTGAGTCCATGGTAATTGTTAACACGGCATCATAGGCCAGCCTTAACTTGCTGTTGGTGCTCAGTGCTGGATGTGTCACTTGTTTATATGGTAGGCTGTACAGGAGTGTATCATAGGGCACAAAGACCACAGAACCATCGGTCAAATGCATGTCCAGAGCCATCTCCAAGAATAGCTTCTGAGTGGTCCCACCAATCAAGACCGAGTGCATGCAGAGGATCACCACTAGGATAGTAAAACAAAATACCAGTTACAGCTGTGTAAAAACTAAAGGCAATTGGTTTTCTTTCTCAGGATCAGATGTGAAGTTCTGTCAGGTGTTTGAAAATATTGTTTTGTTATGTATATTAGAATTTGTATACAAATGACAAATTAGATGTTTGTTTAATCACCGAGCAAGTTTTTCCAAACTTAAAATAGGTAATTATTGTCCTTTAATTCGGTGACCTTTCATTAATTCATTCATTCATTCCTTCATTCATTCATGAACTTGTGCAAACTTCACACAGACCGCATCCAGACAGGGAACTGAACCGGGAATCTTTGAAGCTGTGAGGCAACAGTGCCAAACTCTTGCTCCACCATGCCACCCATTCAGTAAATTCTGTAGATTGGAATGTACATAATACATTTCATAATCACTACAGTACTGATTTAACTAACTTTATAGTGTTTGTACAACCCCAAATCAGATAAAGTTGGAAATGCAAATAAAAAAAAAACACACAGTTTGACTTACATTTACTTTTAGGGCTAGTTTTGAAGAAAAAAAAACTAAGTAACGATGTGAAGCAGTTTCCATGAGTGGTTGAGTCAATGAGGGGAAAATATGGGCAGAGAATCTCCAGTTTGTCAACATTTAAAAACAGTTCATAATGTGAATAATATAATTAAATGATTCATGGAATCTGGAGGAATTTTAGTGCTTAAAGGGCAAGAGCACAAGCCTAAACTGAACACCTGTGATCTTTGATCCCTCAAACAGCACTGCATCGAGAGCTGCCCTTCAGCAATACCTGATTGGCCAAGCACTACAATACTGAGTTACATTCACAAATGCCATTTAAATCTTTAGTGTTCTAAAAAAGTGCCTTAATGTAAGCACAACCGGCGTTGACTTCTCTGGACATCAGAGATGGCCCATCAGAATCTGTATTCCAGATCGTTTTTAGGCAGAAATAGACGCCGTGTGCACCGGAACAAAGACAAAAAGGACCATCCAGTCCAAGTCCAAAAGTCAGGGACTGTCAGGGTATGGGGTTGTATCAGTGCCCTTGATAAAGGTCATTTACACTTATGTGATGCAGCATTAATGCATTAAAAGAGCAACATATGCTGCATTCAAGACGTCATCTTTTCCAGGAATATCCATGCATTTTTCAACAAGACAATGCAAAACCACATTATGGACATATTAAAAATGCATGACTGCAGAAGAAGGGTACAGGTACTAGACTGGCCTACCCAATAGAGAACGAAGTGGAGAGTTTTGGAATGAAAAATGCAACTACCTCGTACCGTACCCCTCAAACACTTCATCGCTTGGTAGCCAAAACGTCTTTTAAGTGTTGTGACAAGGAATGGCAACATTACAAAATGGTAAATGTTTTACCGGTGCAACTTTTTAGAATGTGTTGCATGCCTGAAATGAGGAATGTATGTTTATTAACAAATGAAATGAAGTTGACCAGACAAAACATGAAATATCTCAGGTTCATTCATATCTCAGTCTGCACTGAAATAAAAGTGAAAGTAAATGTAAGAAACAATATGTTTTTTATTTGCATTCTCCATACTGTCCCAACTTTTTTTGATTTGGGTTTCTAGCAGTAATCAAATGTATTACTTACTTCGAAGCTCCTTCATCTTCTTGATCATGGAGAGAGAGTGTCGTATACTGGCTGGCTCATTGCTAGTGGAGAGCACCACCCTGACAGGGAAGCCATAGTTCCTCAAGGCATCAGCAAGCTTGTTGGATGTGTCCACCCATATATTGTCAGCTGAGGCTACGATGGCTATATTTGCCCAGTGGAAATGTCGTGCCATAGTCTGCAGCACCCAAATGGGAGATGGCATAGTGCGGACAAAAGTTGGGTGACGCGATGAACGATCCAGCTCATAATTCACACAGGACCAGGAAAAGAGTGCCTTGTTCCAATTTTTGGTAAGCAAAGACGCTGCCTCACAGTATCCAGGATTCATGGGCCCTACAAATGCCGACGCCCGTGTGTAGTAACCGAGAAAGCCAATCAGGGCTTTAGAGGTCTGACAGTCTTCTTCTAGGACAACATAGTCAAAAGTGATACCCAAAGACAGTGCCTGATCTCTGTTTATCCTCTGCACTGCCAGTTTAGCTGCAACCCCTGGCATAGCCTTGGCAAACATGGAATCACAAGACCACGGCCCTAACACTCCAACCTTGAATATGGTAGCTTGCACCTTGTAAGTACTGTTGAGGTTTGCCAGCAATAAGCAAAGAAACCAAATTCCAACTGGTATATGGGGAAATTTTGGCTCTCTTACGGTGACGGTTAGCATAACGTAGACCAGCCGCACATCCAGCGGGTGACAGAAGTGCTGTTAGAGCTGGAGCATCATAGACTCCCATCACCTAAGGTTAGACACTGGATGCTCTATGCTGCAATGTATGTGTTTTATTAGCCTTTGGTCCTGTGAAAGAGTAAATATGGATATATAAGACTTTAACAAAAGAGGCTTTCTTCACGTATGGAAATTTCAGGTTATCCAACAAACTTAAAAGGAAAATTATGTGGTTTGTTTTTTTTTTATTGCCTGTTTTTTATTGAATTGACCTTCATTCTTAAAAAGCATACAATTCAACATCTTGCAAGAATCACCTGCTGTAGATTTTGGTTAGATTATCACTTTAGACAGTAGTTAGTTAGTAGTTTTTTTTTCAGGTTAGCCTCTACCTTGAACCATCACAAGCTGATAACCTGCACCACCAACTCAGAACCATGTGTTCACAGGAAGACACAAACCCCGTTTTTGGGACAAGTTGTGGACAAGTGTGGACAAGTGTGAACTGCCATAAAATGCAACTACCAGTGTTAAAGGAGAGTCTGTAGAGGCCACAAAGAAATTAGTTATTGGTTCAGGTAAGCAGCCAGAGAAGGGATAAAGAGATCAAAGATCTTTGGTTGAAAAGTTCTGTCAAACTTCTTCAAAACCAACTATGCCAGAATTGGTGTGCCACCTGGTACTTGTATTGTGAATTTTATTTTATCCAGATTATTTGACAGTAATTCTGGAGGATCTGAGCAATTTATAATTTGTACTTAATGTTAATTGACCTGCAGAGTGGAAAGATTTCTTCAGCATGAAACCGCTCACTTACTTGTGATCACCAAAGCTCTTCAGACATGATGGACAACGTTCTCCAAATTTCAGTCAATTCCATAAAAAACAGTCAAGTAAGCATTCCTGTGTAATTTGCCAAAGCATTCATGATTGACATCATATTTGTCCTTGGAAAGATTTAGTCATATATTGTAGGTCTCTAGTCTGATGTGGGAAGCTGGTCTGAAGAATATCAGCATAGCTCAGTGTTAGATTATTAAGGATTATTTGATCTATGAGCATATTTCTAAAATATGTCAGAAATCTAACTGACTGAAGGCATATCTTGAACAAAGAAAGGCTTAACCTTTGGTAGACATCTTTGAGGTTTTCTCAAAAGTGTTGCAGGTCAAATATATGCTTAATCCCAGATTTCTTTATTTTTTATTATTCTAGGAGTTTTGGAGAAATTGTTGTTAACCTTGAGGACCAAACAGATCTTTACATTAATTCTACATTATCACCATGAAAGTTCTGCAGCACGTGAAGAAAGTTAACTTTCACTCTGAACTGGGGCTCATGAACATACTATACAGAAATTCTCTGCTTCTTACCAGAAGTGTAATTTTATAAAAACAGAAGTAGAATCAGTGGTCTATGGGGACATAAACACCAAAGGCTATCTCTAAGGTCCTTACAGTAGAAAGTGACCTTGGCCTTAGTCCTTTAATACAACTACACTGTACAAAATACAACTATAATATGCCAAAAAAACATTATGAGATTGGGTAGAAGTTAAGTTAAATGCCTGTAACATACAATATAAATAGCATTTTAATTCAATTGGCTTTTTACAAAAAAAGAAGATGTTATTACCCTGAAGTGCATTTCAATTGTAGTATTTGGTGTGTACGTTTCATCTTTTGGAGTTGTTTTTGAATATCTAACAAATGACAATTCATGCCGTTGTAATACCACGATGTTTACATTCACACCATTTTGCCTAAAACGTCCCAATAAGGAGATTTGTTATTAACATATGATCCTCCAAGGTATTGACCAACCTGATTTAATAGTAAAAACAGAGCAGATAACCTCCTGAAGACTGGACCTGGTTCTGGGCTAATGTAGAGAAGTGGAGTAAGCAAACATTTGGTTATTTTATTGAGTGATGACTAGTAAACCATAGTACTATATATAGATCACAATCATATGAAGTGTTACATATATACATATTGTTACTTCATATAAATACAGGGTCTCTATAACGTAAGTCCCACTTTAATAAATGTACTAATGACCAACCAACATACATGAAAGACTGTTTTCAGATTGATATGAAGCACAAGGAGCCCAGATTTGATCCACATTACATTGAATCAATGTAAGCCCTGTGGGTGACGTGACAATATCAACACACGCATTACTTTTTAATAAACACCCTGTATATGTACTTCACAATATAGTAACACCAAATGAAGGATCCAGTGGAGAAAGTGTGTACTGACAAATAACATCCATTGGTGTTCATATGAGCAAAAAATATTTTGTACTTAGGCGTAGTTTATTTCCAAATCTTGCCATATAGAGGCCATTATTTTGTGTTTAAATTTACATCACATTGAAATTTTACTCAACTTCTGCTTATTTGATGCAGATTCTGATGAATGTATATAATTTAATATGTATTTAACTTGGTGAGATGCACTTACCATGATCTATGAAGTAGTGGAAGAACTGCATAGTCCTTCCATAACATAAGATAACTCGACATGTATCACATAGTCATCGGTGTCAAACAAGAAAATCCTCAACCCCTGATCTTTTATAGTGAATGCAAAAAATGTAAGCTTAGAAAATAGCTTTGAAATAAATAGCATAAAAAAAGTCCTTGCATTCTCTGGGCTGTGACTCATGTAATCTCTCTGCTCAAGCTGTATCAGGTGTATGACAGAACTACAGATTAGTCTGAGTGACCTGAAGATTATATTAATTCCCTCCCATTATTCTTGCAAGCTTTTACACACCACTCTTACTCAGTGACCAGGTCATTTACTTTAGTTCGAGCATATTTGGCAGTGAATAGCTATCTTTATACTGCATCAGAAACAGTTTTATTATTATGGCAATTCAAGATAATGCTCTGTGTTACAGACATTTTGTCCACAAACATCACATCATTTAGGTATTTGATTATAGTATGTTATAGCAGTATGCTCTGAGAACAGTCATTATTATACAGCACACTTACACTCATCGATCACTTTATTAGGACCACCTCCTTGTTTCTACACTCATTGTCCATTTGATCAGTTCCACTTACCATATAGAAGCGCTTTGTAGTTCTACAATTATATACTATAGTCCATCTGGATCTATACGCACTTCGTTAGTCCCCTTTACTCTGTTCTTTAATGATCAGGACCACCACAGTAAATCTAGAGATCAGGTACTATTTGGGTGGTGGATCATTCTCAGCACTGCAGTGACAATGACGTAGTGGTGGTGATTTGGGTTGTGCTGGTATGAGTGGATCAGACACAGTAGTGCTGCTTGAGTTTTTAAGCACCTCAGTCCACCTACCTACCAAAAATGTCCAGCCACCAGCATCCTGTGAGCACCGATCAAGGATTAGAGGATGACTAACACAAACTTCCACTTTCTGATATTACATCTACAAGGTTAAGCAATATGGTAGATGTGTCTAATAGAGTGAGCAGTGTTTAAATACTCCAGCAGTACTGCTGTATCTGATCCAATTGTACCAGCACAACACACACTAAAAGCCCACCACACTGAAGTATTGAGAATGGTCCATCACTTAAATAGTACCTGATCTGTGCTGATCCTGGGGGGTCCTGACCATTAGTGAACAAAGTAAAGAGGACGAACAAAGTATGTAGAGAAACTGATGGACTACAGTCTGTAATTGTAGAACTACAAAGTGCTTCTATATGGTAAGTGGAACTGATAAAATGGACAATGGTTGTAGAAACTAGGAGGTGTACCTAATAAATTGATCAATGTGTGTACTATTAGATATAGAGGACATGGGCAAAATAAAATGCTTCAAAAGGATGACATAAAGTTTATCATTTAGACAATATATAAAATCAACTATTTCTGTATTTAAATTAATATGTTTTTGCAACAATTAGCAGAATATAAAGCTTTATTTCCTAATATAACACCTCATAATTTCCAAAATGTATTCAGCTATACTGTCAAATTACTGTAAACTTTGAACAGATATTTACATGCACATAGTACACAAGCTTAAGCAAGCAATACTTTGAAAATGTACTGTTTGGCCAAAACAACATCAAAGCTTCAGTTCAAGGACAATGCGACTGCATCATGTTGGTTTTTTTGTAGTTGGACAGCTCTGTGGCTCCAGAAGCTGCAGGTTTGGAGCTTTTCAGAAGCTCAGCGGCTGAGATCCGGCTCCCACAGCTGGCCTTGGCACTTCTGGTCCTTCTCAGAAGAGCCATGAAGTTGTCATTTTGGGAACTAGTCTTAGAAACGCCACCAAGCCCCTGAGTGCCAAAGTCACCTTGCTTGTTATCAAAAGAATCTTTACGGCCAAAAAGTTTCCTCTTAGACCTGCCAAATGATAAAGGTAGTATAAAGGAACAAAATGCAAAAATGTAATGCGTCAATGTAAATAACATGAAAAAACATTTTACAGGCATGCAGTGTCAGCAACGGAAACAAATCTTCTTTTATGAATTATCTTACCTGTGAATAATGGTAAACAAGTCTTCTGTTGTGTGAGAGGTGGGTACAGCTTCTGAGTCTGGCATTTGCCCCTCATAGTTGTCATATAATTCATGCTCTGTGTTAGAGACATATAGATACATTATTTGGGTTGATGGGTTGGGTGTTAAAAACATAAATTATGTTCTTGCTATATCCATATGTTCATTATAAATCACTAACCAGGTGTAACTGCTGCATTTGGTTGCGTTTCATCGGCATGTGAATAAGTGGGTATAATACCATACACTGTAACATGGTATTCTTGTTGTGAACTTCTAGGCTTTTCATGATTGCCTGATAGCTCGGCATGCTTTTCCAAATTCTCTAGGATAGCTATATTATCACAGTTTGTATACACCAAAGTAGGTCTTTTTGAAACTGGAGGACCTTGTGATCTTCTTTTCTTCTGTTGTGTACTTTGGTTGCCATCAGTGGGAGTCTTAAAGGGCAGTGCATTTGTTTCCCTAGTACTGCACTGGGATTGTAAGCAGCTGGTCACATTTATGTGCTCTTGAATCTGTTGCCTCTGCTTATGATCACTACTAGCATTAGATGGGTGTGAAAGAGAAGCATTGGGCTTAACTTTGTTAACTGTTGAATAAATGCAGTCTTGTCCGTAATTGGTATTGGTTACTTGAGGACGTACATCTGAACGTGTGCCAGAATCAGTCCCTGTGACAGCACTAGGTGGCCATTTAGACACAGCAGGCTTGGGTGCTACAGGCGGTTTAGTTTTTGGACTGCTCTGAGTGGGAACAGAGCTTGCATCCTGTTCTTTAGCATCACCAATGACACCAGAGACTGGAACTGGCATGGAGTCCAAATCAGAGCTACTGATGGAACGCAAACGCACATTGTTCAGGTCTTCCTGAGTCACGACAGGCATTGCCAGCATGCTCCCTCCCTGCTTAGGTCTTGATGCATCAGAGTAGCGCCGAATTGCTTTTGGCAAGACAAGAGAAGGATCAGGATTGGTAATGGCAGGCTGGACCTCGGGCAGTTGCAGGGATAACCTTGATTTACAGTTTTTGGTCTTTTGACCGGGAACAGAACTGGAGTGCTTGGGCCGCATCCTGCATCCGAGTGGAGAAGGTCCTACTGTAGTAGAGATGGGCTGAGTGGGCGTGTCACATTGGCTTGAGTAGCCACTGGAGGGGGAAGCTGAGCCGGGTAGCTTGGTAGGGGAGGAGATGGAGGGCTGAGAGGGAGACGAGCGAGTGGATGTTGGTGAATTGTTACATTCGAAGTTGTAAGGGACTTTGGTAGCTTCGGTTACATGATCTCCTACAATGGAGTAGGATTGTTCACTCAGCCTTTCTTTTAGTGATCGGTGACTGGCGAGGGACTGATTTGAACTCTTTACTGGTGCTTCAGGAGAAAACGTGGAAGGCTCAGACTCACTCACTTCTTTTTTACATCCTCTTATTAGGTCAGGGAGGAGCATTGGATTCTGGGAATCACTGGGGATGTAGAGGCTCTGTGTTCTACGCTCTGGATGCTTTGACTCTGTAAGTCTATGCAGTGACACTGTACGTGCTGGTGGGGTTGGTTTCCTTTTGGCCTTTTTCAGGACAATGCTCCGGGCTCTGTGCTGAGGTACTGCATCAGGAAGTTGATCTCCTGTCCTCGCAGAGGTGCTGTCGCTGCCACTGTCCTCTGAGCTGCTGCTGGAATATGACAGCGCATAGCTTTCACATCGTCTTGGAGTTACAACTTTATTGGAGATAATGGCAGTGGAAAGGGACAATGAACGTTTGTGGGGCTCAATGACACTGGTAAGTCTACTTCTGCGTTCTTTTGGCTTGGTACCTGTCTTGGCCATTTCCTTATCCCTCCTTCTAATGACAGTGGAGCTGGCTGGTGGTGACTGGCATGGTTCCTCTGGATCTTGGAACTGCGGAGGGGGTTTGATCACATCCGGTGCCATAAGATAGGAGTTGAGGTTATCATCCCAATCAGAGGAAAAGGTCGAAACATTGGGGCCTTTCCATGTCTGAGATGGACAAAACACAGGTGTACGCTCCATGTTTCTTCAGAGGACCAAACTTTACTTTGGTAAGATTTTTCTTAAGTAACTCTAGATGGTGCCCATCAGGTTGTTATAATTATGCTTCACAACTCTGAGAAATGCACAACCTGCAACAAAATTGAAATTTGGTCAACTCATTGATGTTATAATATAACTATAATATAACTATGGCAAAAATACATCTCTGGTAATTTTTTCAGAGTGATTGGTTGTTAGAAGATTGAAGCACTGAGAACGGTATTCAATAGCTTTGAGGCAACAAAAGAGAGAAATGAAATATAAAATAAAACTAGCAGCTGATCTGGATCGTTGTTTGGCCTTTCGAGTGGGTGTTCGCCATGGCAACAGTTACCTGTTAGTCCATATTCATAGCGAGAAAAGACCAAAAAAAGAATCTCAGCAGTACCTATACAAGGTGTGCTTATGAGGTAATTGAATATATCAGTGCAAGGGCAATGTGTGGTGCCTCATCACAAGACAAAATCCATCACAACGATATATTTCACTTTTTTAACATTTCTGGTGCGATCCACTACTGACAACAACTGAAAACATATAAATAACCAAATATATTGCAGTGAGCTATGACATAATACTTATAGAGGGGTGCTTGCTGAAGATGGACACCTTCTATTCACCAAAGCAGAACATGTATTTGTGCTGAAGAATCAATAAACAAAACCAGTCACTGAGAGCGACTTCAATACTATGTGATCTGCTTAAATGCGTATTTTGTAAATCAGTCAGGATTTTTTTTACACTTTTAGCAGTAACGCTGCAACCATGGATTATTTTGCACTGGATGGGAATGATCCGAGTCTGAATGAGGTGATAAATAATTCAACTGAAGAACTGATGCATTTACATGTGAATACAACATTTATAACCCAACATGAAGACATTATTTGAATACAAATGAAATACATAGTCCAACCTCACTATTGGCTGCAACACATCAATCTAGAATTACTATTGAATTGAATGACGTATTCAGTAAACATGTAGGTCTAAGGAAAGAAATGATAAAACACAGCATCTGTGGGACAGGCAAAGACACTGACAGTGATCGTCATTACAACAGCATGAGATGATGTCAAGCGAAGAAGGATATACACAAGGTAAAATGTCAATGTCAGGGTCACCTGGCCAAAACAACACTGCAGTATTGATGCTAACGTCATATGTCATCTATCGTTCTGTCTCGCCTTGCAAGAGCAATGCCTCGCCATATCTGCATATTACCTAGCCCTGAAATTCTCTCCTAATAGCCCCTGTCCCTCTTGTTACCTACCTTTCAGATGGCTCTGGAGACTGATGTTGTTTTCTAATGCAGTTCTTACTTGTTGTCTGTCTCTTTCCCTCCCCTTTTCTCTCCCTCCCTCTTGCTAGCATTCACATACTGTTACCATGACGATAGGAAGTGGGCTACTTTCATCCTCTGAGTTCGTGAGGAAAGAGAGGGAGACTGAGAGAGAGACACAGAGGGAGAGAGGGAAAGAGATAGGGAATGAAAAAAGAGAAGGTGAGAGAGACATTACATAAACACCAAGCCCTCTGAAGCTACATATTCACTGCTCTACTAATCAAACAGTAATATACCAAACAGGAATATAGCGTCTCATAAAAGTCAGTCAGGAGAAAAACATGAGTCTGGATATATTCAGATCCATAGCAACAGCACAGAAGTCAAGGGACCGATGTAACGCTTGAACTTAGACGTGCTATGTATAGGACGATATTACTAGCTCATAACCCAAGTAATCTCAGGTATATTAGTCTTCACAAAAAAAAACTGTTTCACCATTATTTAGAGGTAGTGAATCCATAATTTGAATTACATCATGTAATACCCAAATCAAAAGACCCAAACCATTACGGCTATGATTAGCATATTAGCTAGATTTGAAGCAATACCTTCAGTTCACTGATAGATAGTCTGTATTATTACAGTTTTTACATCACGGTTGTAAATTCAAGGCCATTTGTTTTAGGCTGTATTAACACTGCAATTTCTCACGAATCGCAGTTCTCTCATGGCCAAGTGAGAATGTGAGATGCTGAGAAAATAGACAAGCAGTGCTACTGGGTTGGGGGAATGAGAGAGAGCGAGAGAGAGAGAGAGAGAGAGAGAGAGAGAGAGAGAGAGAGAGAGATGAAACCAGGTCCACCCAGTTTCAGTAAATTTGAGGAAGAAAAACAGTGTTTCAACTTCTCTACAACAGAGGCGGTGGGGTGTGAAATGTATAATCATGGTGCATTGCACAATAGAGTTACATAAGCAATCCATCTGAAGTTTAGGTGGGAATATTCAGTGCAGCAAATCTGCAGCCTGTAGTATATCATCAGAGCTTAATAGGATTAGACAGGAGGGTCAAGAGAGTTCATTTATGGTAACTGGCCTTCAGCACATTGTAAAGTTATTATTAATAGTAACCTTAAGTAAATAGGAACCTTAAGCAAACAGAGTGGTGTTGCGTTAAAGGCGGGATGAGTGACACTCTCCTGTAATATTGTAATATGTCTCTATGAAGGTATGTATGTTTCAAAGAGCATCTTTTGATGTTTCTGAATGCTAGGCTTTCTCTGTCTTCAAGTGCCCCCATAAAGGCTCAGTGGGGTTTAGTTCAGGTGACTGTGGAGGAAAGTCAGCACTTCTCCTGAGAATAGTCCACCAGCCAAAAATATCCAGCCAACAATGACATGTGAGCACTGATGAAGGACTAGAGGACGAACACAAACTGTGCAGCAGTGTTAATTTCGTTGACGAATGATTTTCGTCCTAGTTTTTGTCAACGACCCTTTTTTTCTATCGAAAACGAGACGATGACTAAATTACAATAAATGAAATACGACCAAAACTGAGATGAAATGAACGGAGACGTTAGTCAACGAATAAAAACGAGACGGAAATGATTGGCAGAGACGACATCCAATCAGATCTAATTTAGCATATGTGGGAAGGCGGGACAAGTTGGGTAGCGATCCAATCAGTAATGCTGTAAGACGCACACATTTGATATGACCCAGAGACGGCCGTACAACTGGCCTCTGTACTGTTTCTCATGGAACCAATTCGACAGTGTCAACACCTGGAGAACGAGGAGTGCCAATATATGGACACATTTCTCATTTGTCAAGCAAAACAAGACCCTTTGTAAATCGTGTGGGGACTATCACCGGTAACAATACAACAAACTTAAAATGAAATCAGCAGGCACGTTTGCAGACGGTATTACGGTAGTGCGTTGCAACCGCTCCGTAAGTTCATTATGTCCAAGTCAAAAATTTCAAGCAAATAAAGTAAGGATTAAATTATGTTTCCATTTCGCGACGTGGATATATTTCACTTTGCCTAAAAAGCGTTCATACTACCTTAATAAAGCTCATAATATAATCATTTATTCTAACTTATAGAATATCTCTGAGTGTCCACACCAAGTTTGAAGCAGATTGGTAGAGTTTTGGTCACTACATTACAGTATACTGTTATTATAAATGCATACATATAGACCTGATCTTATATCTTAATTAGATCTTATAATACATCACTCATTCCAATTTGATTCTATTCTAGAATATCTGCTGAATGTCCACACCAAGTCTGAAGCAGATCTAAGCAGAATTTTGAGTTTTAACCACTTTAATGTTTACTGTTCTTATTAATGCATGCATGTCGATGTTAAAACATTTACGTTTTGCAACCTTTACCTTTCATATTTTAGACAACTCAATCTTAGTCGGCTATGATCTTATTATAATTAATCGACTAAAACTAGACTAAAATTAAAAACAATTCATATGACTGGATTATGACTAAACCTAAATTACATTTTAGTCAAAAGGCTATGACTAAAACTAAATCAAAATTTTCTGTCAAAATGAACACTGCTGTGCAGCTACAGATCATGTTGGACCAACAAGGCAGGTGTGTCTAACAGAGTGCACCGTGAGTGGCATAGTGTTTAAAAATGATAGCAAAACTGCTGTGTCTGATCTACCTGTGCCAGTGCAATGGACGCTTACACACCACCACCATGTTAGTGTTACAGTGCTCTGCGGTGGTCCTCTGGGGGTTCTGCCCTTTGAAGAACAGAGTGAAAGGGTGCTAATACAGTATGCAGAGCAACAGAAGGACTACAGTCTGTAATGATAGATTCATAAAGTGTAGCTATAAGGTAAGTGGAGCTGATAAAATGAGTGTAGAAACAACCAAGGAGGTTGTTTTAATGTAATGGCTGATCAGTACACACACACTCAATTGAAGATGCTGAAACTTGAAACTGAAAACAGACATTGGTGACCTAAGATAATTTGCTAAAAACAAAGAAACATATTTTCATAGTGAAACAAACAACAGAGTGAATTTAGGTTGTCCTTTTCAAATGCACAGGTAAGTTTCACTGTAGTATATAAAATATTTGTTACTGCTGTCTTCTATGACTGACATTTCATGCAATTAGAAACTTTGATGGCACGGTTCGCAGGCAGTCAGGCAGGGTTACAACATAGAGTATACACATAAAATTGCTTTAAAAATGCAAGTGTAAAGTACACCAAATACAACGTACACTTAAATGTATGTGTGAAGTGCACAAAAACAGATTATGGCAAAGCCCATTTGAATGTGTACGAGGCATAAAGTGTATGAGTAGTTGTCAGTACTTACTGATACTGAGTCTTCCAAAGTTCACGTCCTCACCATCTGTGGATGCTTTGTGTTTATAGATGAGGGCACTCAGCCTTGATCATGTACACTCCATACCACATTTGACTGAGTTTCTCACTCATCTCACAACAACATTTCGAAAAACCACAAATGCTACCCCTCCCTATGAATAAAGGAAGTTCATGCCCTCAAGCGTTAGGACAGCAACGCTATGGCTACATATTGAAATGACACCAATTTATGTGGCAATATGACCAGAGAGAACACCATAGAAGTATGCAGTTTTACAGGGCAAAGTCCTGACCAGAAGAGGCCAACTGTCCATTATTGCAACACCAGATTCAAACTTAAAGTGACCCTTTGATAGTAGGTATCAGCAAAAAACAACAACAACAAAAAACAATTGCAGGTTCGTCACATTTTGTTGGATGCAAATAAAACATTTATTAACAGCTTTTCAACATGGTGGTTGATCCATAATGGTTTGAGCATGAAGAGTCATTAGGTTGGAGAATTATTCCGAATGGTATTATAATGGACAGGCAATATGAGGCCATTTTACAGGAGCAGGTGCACCATGTGGTCAAAACACTGCTCATTTATGAGCTTGTATTTCAAGATGATAATGTTCTCATAAACACTGCCGGACAAAGTCCAGAATGGTTGTCTAAATACCAGGATGAAGTCAGTGTTCTTCATAATTGTGCTAATCACGGGTTTAAATATCAGTATATCTTTATGTGGTAGTTCTTAGCTTCTTCATATTGTAAATCATTATCATCCAGTGTCCTATTATACAGTACTGTTCATGACATGATGACATTCTATCTTTTGTAGATAGATTGCATGCAGTTTGCTCTTACTTGCACACATGAAAGGAAATGATGATTATAAGGCAATGTACATACATTTGGACTTACCTTCTTAAAGTTATAAAGTGTTTTTACCAGATATTGGTTCTGGAAATGAGTGTTTCTTCAAGTATGAGGTAATCCCAGAAGTTTGAGGTAATGTGCATACATGTATAGTCATGTAGAACTGTGAACAGCCAAACAAAGTAGTGTTGTGCTAAATGAGGGGTGTCCAGAGGCTGGAGGCGCTACCAGGAGACAGGCCAGTACAACAGGAGACGTGAAGGAGGCCGTAGGAGGGCAACAACCCAGCAGCAGGACCGCTACCTCCGCCTTTGTGCAAGGAGGAACAGGAGGAGCACTGCCAGAGCCCTGCAAAATGACCTCCAGCAGGCCACAAATGTGCATGTGTCGCACAAACGGTTAGAAACCGATTCCACAAGGATGTTATGAGGGCCCGACGTCCACAGATGGGGGTTGTGCTCACAGCCCAACACCGTGCAGGATGCTTGGCATCTGCCAGAGAACACCAGGATTGGCAAATTCGCCACTGGTGCCCTGTGCTCTTCACAGATGAAAGCAGGTTCACACTGTGGAGAGCGATCTGCTGCCTGCAACATCCTACAGCATGACCGGTTTGGCAGTGGGTCAGTAATGGTGTGGGGTGGCATTTCTTTGGAGGGCCGCACAGCCCTTCATGTGCTCACCAGAGGTAGCCTGACTGCCATTAGTTACCGAGATGAGATCCCCAGACCCCTTGTGAGACCATATGCTGGTGCGGTTGGCCATGGGTTCCTCCTAATGCAGGACAATGCTAGACCTCATATGGCTGGAGTGTGTCAGCAGTTCCTGCAAGATGAAGGCACAAGCTATGGACTGGCCCGCCCAGAGCACATCTGGGACATCATGTCTCGCTCCATCCACCAACGTCACGTTGCACCAGAGACTGTCCAGGAGTTGGTGGATGCTTTAGTACAGGTCTGGGAGGAGATCCCTCAGGAGACGATCCGCTACCTCATCAGGATCATGCCCAGGCATTGTAGGGAGTCATACAGGCACTTGGAGGCCACACACAATACTGAGCCTCATTTTGACTTGTTTTAAGGACATTACATCAAGTTGGACCTCTGTAGTGTGTTTTTCCACTGTAATTTGTGTGTGTGAATCCAATCCAGGCCTCGATTGGTAATACATTTGATTTCATTGATGATGTGTTGATTTGTGTCAGCACAGTCCAAACTTGTTACAGAACAAGTATTCATGAGGCATATTTAATTCTTTTTTTTCAGAGAAGATGGGTTATTTGAGTGTTCCCTTTATTTTTTTAGCAGCGGTATATATATATATATATATATATATATATACACTGCTCAAAAAACATGGTGACTTGGCCATATAGTGATATAGTGTGCTTACAGCTTTATATGCCATGTACAGAAATCAAAGCCCTTTTATGACACTCCTATATGGACAAAATTTTGTGGACATGCCACAAAATTTAATTATTTAATTATTTAATTATTGAGCTTGGCTATTTCAGTAATACTCACTTGTAACACATTCATAATATAAAGCATCCATTTCTCCATAGACAGACAGTGGCAGTAGAGTGGGTTGTACTGAATGACTCTCAATATGACATATTTATAGGTTTCTGCATCCAACAAGCCAGTTCAACAACTTTCTGCCCTGCTGTCCTTATGTACGGTCCATAAAGAATTGGTTTGGCAACTTTGATTTGGAACGTGGCTGGCTTGCACGGAACCTTGACATCAACTCCTTCAAATACCTTGAAAATGCACTAGAAGGCCAAAATTGAGCCAGGGCTTACTGTCTAACATCAGAAGTCGACCTCACAGTCATGTTCCTTTTAGAAGAACAAAAGCTGTTGTAGCAGCCAAGGTGGGGGGAAACTCAGTACAAATACCCATGTTTGGATGTCATTTTTTGGGTGTCCACAAACTTTTGTCTATATAGTGTATGTACAGAATGGGCTGTCATTCTTATCTGGTTCATGTTTTAAAAATATCCTGGTAGTAAAGACTTATGTTAATAATCTGAACTTATGATACTTTATATTGGTATTGAGGTGTCAGAGTGAAACACTCTCCAGGGGACACTTGGATTAAAACGCATATATTCAAGACATGGGAAAATACAGGATTCAGAGTGAAGTTCCTTTAAACCACCCAAACCCTCAGGCACAACTGAGCAAAGAGCCCCTATGTATCTAAAAATTGTTGTGTAACTGAATATCTGTATCTTTTTTTATTGATTATTTGGAAAACTCGAATTTATTTTGTTTATCTTAAAATAAATCTAATTAAAAAAAAGAAATATAAACAAATAGATTGAGCAGGACATTTGCACAGTACTGTACGGGTATATTAAAAACATTTAAAAGTGGGTCTTTTCAAGTTTGAGAGCCTGAACTGCCCTTAGCTTTCATTATCAAGTCAAGTCAGATTTATTTATATAGCGCTTTTTACAACGGAGCATTGTCTCAAAGCAACTCTACAAGTTTAGATTATCTCCTATTAACTACGTCCAATCCCAAACTGAGCAAGCCTAGGGCGACAGTGGCAAGGAAAAACTCCCTAAGTGTTATGAGGAAGAAACCTTGGGAGGACCAAGACTCAAAAAGGGACCCAACCTCCTTGGGCGGTGTAGATGATAACCTTTCATTATGTAACCAAAATCTCGAATATCAGTAAACAGTGAAGTGGAAGGTTGTAATTACAATGCAAATTCACTAAACTACACTTTTGTTGTTTCTCTGCATATAAAGAGTAATATAGAGATATTAATTCCATGAGCATGTTGACTAATATGTCAATAAAAAACAAGAACAGAGACAAAAGGTGGTCATCATAATGTTTCCAATGCATTTAGAGATCACTAAATAGACTCCATATTATTATTGTTATTATTATTGGGGATCGAGTGGTGCAGAGATAAGCCAGTCCACTGGGGTGACCCTTGTTCAAGACCTGGCATGCTTTCTGGCCAGATTGCAAGTTACATACAGGTGCGACTGACTGTCTGAAGAAGGCTGCCCTAGTCGAGAGATCAACCCCCCAGTGCTGCAACAGCAGCCTCTGCCGGCCATGCAATGGACTGGGGTCCTGTCCAGGGAATGGTTATGCCTTCATCCTGTGTATTCTGGATGCTCCCATACCCAACCTCCGATCATGAAAAACAGGTATTTAAGAAATATAACGTTAAAATATATCATCTTTTTCCCACAATGACCATGGCATCAGCAGACCTCTGTGTTGGAATCACGTCTCCGTTAAATATTCTGCCAGAGAAACAGCAAACAGCAAAACTGCAAAAAAGGCTACGTCCAAAACAGTCTTCTATTCTTCTAAAAGGGTCCATCTATGCTCAGGTCCATTATTGTTAAATAGGCTTTAGTAGGGTGCTATGCAATTTGGGATTCGTCCACAGTAATGACGTTTTCCAGCCAGCTCTGTAGACTATGCTGCCACCTAGTGTTTGTATCAGTAAACCAATTCAGTTTGAGCCACATTTTGTGGAATGCAATATGACAATATACCAGCAACACAGAAGATGTATTTTTATAAATCTTAACACATGTTAAGACAGTCATATAAGTTAAATATTATAATATCTTCTGTCTTTTTGTCAGTGCCACAACATCCAAGCAGTGTTGCCAACATAGTGATTTTGTTGCTAGATTTTTTAGAGCCCTCTACACGGGCTTGTCTACGGGTGGAAATTGCACACCCAATTAAAAAAAAAAATCACCTTTATAGAAATTTTTGAGAGTTCATAGTTGCCTGTAACTTTTTATTGGTCTTCAAAAATGCACTGCATAGAAATGTCTGCAAAACACGATTAAACAAAGCTGATGAAATAATTAGTTATTCATAGAGATTGGCTCTACCTCAAACAACTTCCTGCTCCATATGTAGGTGCCCTACATGCACTTTGTGTTACCTATGCTACTTAGTACAATATGTGTGAGAAAAAGACATTTGGGACCGAGCCAGACGGTGCAGCTTTTAGCCAATACAAACGACGACGACTATTTCTGCTAATGCTGCTATGACATAAGTGTAAATTATCTTTGCACTCTCCCAACCCCATACCATAACAACACCTGGCATTTGGACTTGTTGCTGCTAACAGTCTGGATGGCCCAATTCGTCTATGGCCCAGAGCACACAGCCTCCATTTCTTCCAACAAAGATCTGGAATGCTGATTTGTCTGACCACAATGCACGTTTCCACTGTGTGATGGTCCATCCCAGATGCCTCCAAGCCCAGAGAAGAAAACACCTTGGACATATATGTCTTCTGGACATGGTTAACAAAAGATAAAGTAAAGTTATAAGTGGCAGTTTTGAATGTAACTCCATATTGTAGTGCTTGACAAAGGTTTTTCAAAGTAATTGCTTACCCATGTGGTTCTATCAGCTATTGATGAATGACGGTTCTTGACAGTGTGACATCTGAGGGATCGGAGATCATGGGTGTTGAGTTTAGGTTATGCCCTTGCATGTATGCACTGGAATTCCTTCAGATTAATTGAAACGTATAGTGATATTATGGACTGTAAAAAGAAAATATGCAAATCGCTTCCAATCTTTCTCTGAAGAACACTGTTTTTAAACATTTCAATACATTTTTACACATTTTTTCATAAACTGGACCTCTGCCCATCTTTGATACTCAAGCTATTGTAGATGCTACTTTTCTACCAAATCATGATTACAATCACCTGTTGACAAGCATTTTTTTTTTATGTTT
This sequence comes from Ancistrus triradiatus, assembly GCA_025084515.1. Classification (NCBI taxonomy): domain Eukaryota; kingdom Metazoa; phylum Chordata; class Actinopteri; order Siluriformes; family Loricariidae; genus Ancistrus; species Ancistrus triradiatus. Next base: position 83,230 of record JAJAGP010002989.1, read on the forward strand.
TGCAGGCCTTAACTGCAGGAATGGGTGGATATTAACAAATGAAATGCAGTTGATCAACCAAACCATGAAATATCTTGGGTTCATACTATCTGCAATGAAATAAAAGTCAAATTAAATATAAGATACAGTGCTATTTATTTCCATACTGTTTCCACTTTTTCTTATTTGGGGTTGTATTTTCTCAAATTCACAAAATGGCTTTAAAACTTAACCAGCTCTTCTTCTTCTTCTTCTTCTTCTTCTTCTTCTTCTTCTTCTTGTTTCGGCTTCTCCCTTTATCAGGGGTCACCACAGCGAGTTAAACGTTTCCACCTCATCTTGTCCTCCACGTCCTCTACTCTCACCCCAACTCCCTGCATATCTTCATTTACCACAACCAAATAACTCCTCTTTGGTCTTCCTCTCCGTCTCTTGCCTGGCAGCTCCATCTCCAACATCCTCCTACCAACATATCCACTATCCCTCCTCTGCACATGTCCAAACCATCTCAGTCTTCCCTCTCGAATTTTGTCTCCCAATTTTCCTACCTGTGCTGTCCCTCTGATGATCTCATTCCTAATCCTGTCCACCCTAGACACTCGTAAAGAGAACCTCAACATCTTAAGTTCTGCCACCTCCAGCTCTGCTTCCTGTCTCTTAAAACTTAACCAGCTCCCTGAGGGAAAAACAACAACACTCAAAAACTGAACATAAAAAACAACACCTGAACATTTGCCCTGCACAAAATTACACATTTAATTCCCACATCTTTTCAGTGTCAGGGTTCATTCATATGCATTGCTGCGCCCCCCTGCGATAGCTCCGCGCCCCGCACTTTGGGAACCACTGGTGCAACTAACGTCCTGTTGGAGAGAATTAGACTTGAATGTTGGTTCACCACCTTTGAGAGTTACTTCAGTTATGTAGGTGTCAGTTCAAACATGTAGGTGTTAGTTGAACACGGGACACCTTGCTATGTGCCATCCTCTTTGCAGCCACCTCTCGCACTCGCTAGTCTCCATCTTCATCCCAGTAACCAGGACAACGGGCCATCTTTCCCAGCTCCCAAGAACAGAATGGAGCGCCACCGTGACGCCACGGCTGCGTCTTTCTCCGGTTGACCAATTGCGTACGAGCAGCTGGTCGCCTCTGTCCATGAAGCGCCAACGTTTTCAGCCCGACAAACGGCTCCAGACACCGAGCAAAGGCAAACTGAAAGGAAACCAAAGGGACCGAACGAGTTTTTTGTTCCTTCGCTCGTATTTTGCATGACCGTCTGCTTGTTGTTTGACTTCAGACTGAATTCAGCAGCACGGAATGCGTGGCGCACGCGAGCATCTTCCCTTCTTTACCTGAGGGTAGACAGATGGAGGCTCGGGCGGAATCTCTGGTTGGTGCTGATCTTTGTCTCAAATGCTGTCTTAGTTCAGTGGTGTGGTTTGGAGAGTCATATTAGCTGTACTTTTAAATAAGGAGACTAAGCTCCCAATTCCCTTGTTTTTGAGGTAAAAATTAGATGTAAAGCATTACATGTCAGGCTGAAGAGCCCCATTTTGTTCTGTGAAAAGAAACGAGTGTCTATAAAAAGCATGTCCACAAATCACTCATCTGGGCGTGCGCTGTCCTTATTTATTTTTAGAATGAATCGTTTATTATAAGTGTCACTTTACCACTTTGTGATTTCCTTTGAGAGCATTGTTGCTGTAATTAGGAAATAATTTGAGACCACACTTTTAGCGTTTTGTTATATCCAGTAATGCAAACACTGTACAACACTATTTGTGTATTAATAGGATTTTAATTGCCGGCTTTGGCTCTGTTGGAGATAGGTAGATATTTTTCACTGTTATCTTGTTCATGACTGTCATGCTGCCCCACCTCTTCTCTTTCTATTTCACTTCCTCTCTCTCCTGTCAGTGATTCATCCTCATGCTGCAGCAATGAGTAATTCGCTCCACAACGCCTCTTCTTTAATCCTTGATGCGCAGGAGGTCAAGAACATGAGCATGGACCTGCGGCCTGTACCCGTCAACCCCTGGGATGTGGTACTGTGTGTCATGGGCACACTGGTGTGCTGCGAGAATGCATTGGTGCTCGCCCTGATTGCCCACACGCCCTCACTGCGAGCTCCCACGTTTGCACTTGTGGCCAGCCTGGCTTCTGCTGACCTGCTGGCTGGCCTTGGTCTGGTCCTCAACTTCATGGTCAAATACATGATGGACATTGACTATGTGACATTGCTGTCGGCTGGCCTGATCATCACCGCCTTCTCAGCTTCAGTGCTCAATGTGCTGGCCATCACGGTCGACCGCTACTTGTCGCTGTACAACGCCCTCACGTACCATACGGAGCGTGCCGTCACTTTCACCTACCTGGTACTGCTGTTCGTGTGGTCCATCAGTGTAGTGCTCGGGTCACTACCCGTGCTCGGCTGGAACTGTCTGCGTGACGAGGCGACATGCAGCATCTGCCGGCCGGTACACAAGAGCAACGCGGCAGCACTTGCCATCTCCTTCCTCCTTGTCTTTGCGCTTGTCCTGCAGCTCTACCTCCAGATCTGCAAGATCGCAGTGCGCCACGCGCAGCAGATTGCTGTGCAGCGCCATTTTAGAGCTGCCTCATATGCCGCTTCTGCAGCCAAAGGCGTCTCCACACTGTCAGCCATCTTGGGAACGTTTGCACTCTGCTGGGTTCCACTGGCCATGTACTCACTGGTGGCAGATACGTACTACCCAGCAACGTACACCTACGCGACCGCTCTTCCAGCTATCTGCAGCTCCATCATCAACCCTATTATATATGCCTTCAGAAACCCTGACATTCAGCGGTCGCTGAGGCTCACTTGTTGTGAATGTATACCCTATGGTTTTGCAATGCGACCAAGGACACCAAGTGATGTGTAACAACTTTCCAAATGTAAATGCTGCACCATCAACTGCAAATCTTGACATGCACACTGGGGTCAGTGTATTGTAATCAACACAAGTGTGTTGTCTGTCTTGTCTGGGTATTTTAAATCATGTAAATGTGTGCCAGGTGTGTTTAATTGACTTTTTAAATTGCCTTATTTTAAGGCAATTAGAAGTTGTGCTGACACCCATCTCAATAACACTTTTAAAAGTGGGCCAGCACCAAACTATTTTTTGCTTAGTTGCCTTTAAGCACTGTGAGATGACTACAGATTTTCCGGGCCTGTAAACAGAAGGGGTGGACAAAAGTGCTCATGAATGTTATTAGCACTGCTGGCAATATATTTAGAAATATTAGGATATTCACAACTTGTAACTCAGGGTGAGAAGCACTGATGTGCATGAATGCTGCCAGCACTTGGTGTTTTAAATATGTGTGCGCTAAAAATCCCAGAGCACCAGACTGGATATTTTATTACTCTAGCAAACCTTCCAAACCTGATGAGTGAGATGAGTACAGTGTTTGGTAGGGGTGTCATGATACACATATAATCCCTTACGACAATTATCCATGATTTGACTATGGTAGTTTGTAGAGACTATGGTTATTGTACAGCTAACCATGATTCCACTATGAACTACTAGGTGTCTTATGGCAACTACGTTTATACTATGATTCTGCCATGGTTTTCCATGGCCGTTTATAGTAACACTGGTTATTGTATAGTTAACCATGATTATAACATACAATATTACTTCACGTAACATAATTGTCAAACACTGTCTAAAACATCAGTAAAACAAATGTTCATTTTGACATCAACTCACTAATCTAGCATTTGTTAAAACAGAGAGGTTTTGCAGCAGCTCTGATTTAGTTTTAACTGAATTTACTGGAGGAGAATAGGGTTTGCCCTTAACCACTCAAAAAACACACTTTCTTATAACCACAGTTTAGCAGACGTAATAGAGATACCATAGTAACCATAGTTTTCTTTCTGTCAGAAAAGCATAGATAACGTACTATGGTGAAACCACGATAGAGATACTATAGTAACCATTCATACTTTTCAGAGGTGGCCCAGTGATGCAAGCAGTTAGTGCTGTCGCCTCACGGTGCAGACATCCCGGTTCAATCCTGACCATTCTGGAGTTTGTATATCCTCACTGTGACCACGTGATTAGTGCACCTTTGTCGTGATTAGCCACTAATGCGACACTAAATAAATGACCTAAATTCAGTTTTCTTTCTGCCAAAAAACCATGGATGGTTAATTTTCAAGGGATGCTCATTTTTGTTTCAATTTGCAGATTGCAATCTGCTGTGATAAGGTACTTTGAATTGGATACATTTCGATTTTAAGCTAGACAATATGTGCTGCTCATTTAAAACTAATTGGAATGGTTTATATGGTTCAGTTTGTAAGAACTGAACTAAATGTAGACAAAAAACAATAAAATAACCTCATCTGTGCTGCACCCAAAACTATTAAATTAGGAATAATATGTAGAAAAGGTCACCAAAACTGCCTTTGCTGTTGCTTTGCTTAGTTCACTTTAGTTCCCCAGTCCAGTACAAAATGATTAATGTGGGTCTCAGATACTGGTTGTACTGCCTCAGTTGTGTTACATTTTCAAAAACACCACCCAAATGTGTAGATTACCAGAGCGTGGAGAACACCCGAGTCACAGCAGCTACTTCACCCCATGGTAGGGCCATGCTTTTTCTGGGAAAAACAAAAAACTCTTTTCATAGGGATGTTTATAGCTTCTGACATGAGACCCTGTACAGCTGTACAGAATCCTGGGTTCTGCACACTGTTGGAATTACTTGAGTGACATTATAAAATCCTCCCACACTCTCATTTCAGCCAAAAGATAACATCCACAGTTTATAATGAAACAGAAGATCAAATTGTAAATGAACTGGCTAAAGCAAGTTCTGTTTGTCAAACAACTGATGGACAGACATCAAGGGCTTAGAGAATTATTTAACTGTTACTGCTGTTACATCGGCAAAGAATGTAAGATGAAAAAGCAATTATTTATTTTATAAGAAAAGACAAAGAAATGAATAAATACATTTGAACTGTCATTCTCCTATTACCGTATAGGTAAATGTATCGTACTGAGATGCAAAACTGAGAAGCTGTATCATATATGTGTACCTTTACACCCCTAGTATTTGGAGCTGAGAAAAGGCTGACCTATAATGAGCTCTAGGTCTGAAAGACTGTTGTTTGGCAGTTCAGCCTTACACTTCTTCAACACGTGCCACAGTATGAGAACTTGTCCTACTTTGCTTGTATAATATCCCTACTTATCCCATTTATTAAACTGTGAAAATCCAGCAAATGAGCCAATCACAACATATTTGGGCCTTCTGACTCTTATGAATCCTTTCTCTTCTTTGTGACTGAAAATGAGTTCATTCACCGGCATTATTGTTCATAATAACATTTATTGTACAATACAGATACTAGTTCTTTTGTGTATAACACCATCAATATGTTCTCATAACAGATGATGAGCTTTGATACCTTTCAGCAATATTTTCTCTTTATTGCATTTCTAACTGAGCAATGGCAGCATTCACAGATGGACTCTGTCACGTTACATTATGTGTGAAATAGGTATTAGGCACTGGAGTACATGGAAGGACAACATACTGTCCAGTCCCGTCCACAATTACTGGCTTTTGGTGAATTACCTTAGCCTCATACGAAAAAAATGAGAAAAAACCAATCTGTAACTGAAGCTAATTTAGTTTTGGCACCCCTGCATTTAATACTTTCACCTTCTCTCCAGATCATCCAGGGTCCTAGGTCCTCTCTTGAGCACTCTCCTCTTTAGCTCACTTCAAAGGTATTCTGTGGAGTTTAGATCAGGAGACCTAGAAGCTTGGTTTTTTTGTTAAGTAAACCATGTTTGTGCTGACCATTGATGATCCAGTTTAAGTTTTTTGGCAGAAGCAAAAAAAATGTGATTTGAAATGTCCTGGTGTTTCTTGGAGTTCATGATGCCATTTACCCCAATGAGGTTCCCAGGGCTTTTGAAGGAAAAACAGCCCCTGCACCATACTTAACGGTTTTGTTTCTGCCACAAACTATGGATAATATCCCATAACTGTGGTAA